>PVLD010021946.1:0-30336 GCA_004027595.1 Dinomys branickii
ACTATCTTCTCTATAATTTGGTATTTCCTTTAATGTTTTTGTGTTAACTAATGTGAAGATAACTATGTAATACAACATCCAGTTCTAATTCCCTACTATATTCTGTATAACTTTGTATTTTCTGTATTGTTTATGGCTTTTCTGGTTCATATGTCTCCATTCTTTTGTCTTTAAAATAAAATTAAAAAAAAAAAGAAAATGGAAAGATATCCTTCGCTTATGGATATGAAGAAATACCATTGTGAACAATGGCCATATTCCCAAAACTGCTATGCAGATTTAATGTACTCCTGATCAGAATGCAATTAGCATACCTCACAGATCTATAGAAAACATTCCTAAAATACATTTGGAAATAGAACAGACCTAGAGTAGAAAAAGCCATCCTGAGCAACAAAGGCAAGGCAAGAGGCATGACAATCCTTGACTTGAAATTACACTATAAAACCAGTGATAAAATCAGCATGATACTAGCAAAACAAACAGACCTCAGCATCAATGGGCCAGATTAGAAGATTCAGACATAGCCGAAAACACACTCAGCCACCTAATCTTTCACAAAGGAGCAAATCTGTTCACTGGAAGAAAGATAGCTTTTGTAATAATGGTGCTGAAAAAACCGGCTTTCCACATGCCAAAGACTATAATTAGACATGTGTCCATCAACATGCACTAAACTGTAATTAAAATGGATTAAAGATCTAAATATTAAAACAGAACCAGTAAATCTACTAGAAGAGAAAGTAGGTGGAAAGCTTGAAGACATAGGGGTAGGCAGAAAGTTTATGAATGAAATCCAAACTGAACACAAGGTACTTTAAAACATCAACAACTAAGATCTCATTTTATTAAAAAGTTTTGTACATAAAAAGAAACCACCAACAGAGAAAAAGACAACCCACAGAATGGGAAATAATTTTAGCCAACTGTCCCTCAGACAAAGGACTTATATCTAGAACACATGAAGAACTGAAAAAAAAAAAAATCCTGCCCTCCAAATTCAAAGACCCACCATCCAAAAATGGTCATCTGAAATGAATATACACTTGCCAGATGAAGAAATACAAATGGCAAATAAATATATGAAAAAATGTTTGGCATCACTAGTCATCTGAGAAATGCATATTAAAACAATGCTGCAATTCCATCTTACCTCAGAAAGATAGGCTAACCATCAAGAAATCAACCAATAACAAATGCTGGCAGGGCTGTGGGGCAAATGGAACTCTTCTCTGCTGCTGGTGGAAGTATAGACCAATGCAACCACGGTGGAAATCAGTATGGATATTCCTCAAAAAACTAGGATGGGGGCTGGGGATATAGCTCAGTGGAATAAGCGCTTGCCTAGCAAGCGCAGGGTCCTGAGTTCGATCCCCAGTACCGCAAAAAAAAAAAAAAAAAAAAAAACTAGGATGGAAGTTCCATTTGACCCAGGTTTTACCTTTCTGGGTATTTTCCCAGGAGAATTAAAACATCATACAACAGTGCTGTATGTGTACCCATGTTTATAGCAGCACAATTTGCAATAGCTAAACCTTTGAAACAACTCAAATGCCCATTAACTGAGGAATGAATAAAAAACTTATGGTATTTTTATACAATGAAGTACTACTCAGCCATAAAGAAAAATAAATTTGTGGCTTTTATAGGTAAAAAGATGCAATTTGAGACTATAGTCATAAGCAAAATAAATCAGACTGGCACGTGTAAACACCGTTTTGTCTCTCTAGTGTAAGAAACTGAAAGATTAAATAAGATCCATTAGGTACAATAGATATTGTAAATGTGAATAAATTGCCCAAAAGGAAAGAATGACTATCTGGAATGGGAGAAAGGAGAAAACAAGGAAGGGAGAATTAAAAAGAAAAAATATATATTACATACATGCAAGGTAGTTGAGATAATCACACTACAAATTTCTATTACTTCATTGTAAAGAAAGACTTGTGCTTGCATTGTTTGATCCATTTTTCAGGGCTTTACCTTGTAATCTGAGTAAGTACTCTGAAGATAATAATTTTAAACGTATTAACTATTATTAATCTCCTATAATCTTGTTCTAAAATTTTGTATCATTCTTTTAAATTTTTTTTCTCTTTAAAAAAATACTATAAGAGGCTACTGCAACTGGGGACCTGGAGAGATTGGGATGAGAGTAGGAAAGGTAAAGATCTCCCACCTAGTTGCTGCCACAAACAGAACAACTCCTCACTTCCGTTCATTTTATTTACTAACGCATAAGATGCCTCTGAAGGAAGGATCTGCAACCTAAACGTAAGAATCATTGCCTGGTGCACAGACCCTAACTTTCGAATCAGATAACATGTTTCTAAGACATTTTCCACCTTCGTGCTGCCTGATAGTAGACATTGTTTTTCACTTCTGTGTCAAAGGAAAACATTAATGCAAAACGGCATTCTCGAGTCTAGGGAGACCAAAAAAATTGTTTGTAACATACATGATTTAGCGCCTTTTCTACTATTCTTTTGGACCTGAGATAGTCACATTTGACTTAACTACCTTCATTGAGCTCTCCGATTCAGCATCAGCTTCTGTTAAAGATCCTCAGTGTCCATCCCTCTTGAATAGTCCATATCCCACACTCTTCAGAAATTTATCTTAATTTGCTTACTCCCCCTGACTTGGTATGTATTAGCTTTTGCTATTGTCATCTTATCATATATGTATACTATGCTACTTAGCATATACTATATGTGGTAGATGAGATATACTACACAATGTAGAACACATAGCTTAGCTTGTACATATTTCATAATTTAAAATGTATGCATATGCAGAATTGTATTATAGAGATACAATATATTATTCCACTGTATTGCATCTTGCATGCTACACTTAACATCTATATTGTATTTCATATTATACAGGTATATATTACATATTATGTTGTAGAAAAATATGTTGAGTTAATGAATGAACAAATACATCTTTATTTTTATGAAATGGTTCATACCAAATAAAAAGAAGAGAAAAAGATAGATTTTATGTGTCTTTAGCAAGACTAGATCAATTCTATTCTCATTGCTAGTGATATTTGGCTAAGGAGTGTATCTCTTTAGACTTCAGTCTGAATATACATGCATATTTATATTCAAGCTGCTGGGATTATGAGTCTTGCTATGTAAGACCTATGATCTTTCTTTCCTGTCTTTAATGTCCTTCTCCCATCTCCTCAGACATGGATAGAAACTGGGACTCACTTCCAACCTACAGAACACAGCAAGGTGACACAATTACATTACCTGAGATTATAATTTTCAACTTGTTAGGAGCCTCACCCCTCACAGACCTTGGAAAGCCAAGTGTTATGCGGGTAGAGTTATGCAGCTGAAAATTTAGGACTCTCTTCAGATCCACAGCCTTTAAGAAACTGAGGCCTTCAGTTTAAATCGCCTCAAGAAAGTAAATGATGCCAGCAGTCACGATCATTTGCAAGGTGATTCTTCTGCAGTCAAGCCTCATAAAAGACCTCGGTGACAGCCACATCTTTTATTGTAGTCATGTAAGATCCTGCAACAAAGGACCCAGCAAATTCTTGCTGGACTCATCCATAGAAATTGAGACATCAGTAATATGTGTTCTTCAACTCATCACAGTAATAGTAATATTGCTGTATTACAGTAGACAACTAACACAGATGTGGGCGATTTTCTTTGCTGTTGTGGACATCTTATCAAATGCCCTGGTCTTGGTACCTGCAGCAAAGAAAAAGCTCACCATGGAATTAACCAAGGAGGCTCTGCAGTTAGAGTTTCTAAGTTTGAAGATTCTGTTGTAAGTGTAAGCCTCATTAAGACACAAAATAAGTAATGTTTCACTTGGCTGTGTATTTTAACTTGCATGTTTTGCAAATGGGGCAAAGATATGTTTAGACGTGGTCTCATGCCTGCGGCCGTACTTTGACCCCCTGGCTCCCTCAGTTTCCTTTTCCAGTTGCATTTTCCTAGGTGTCACTCTGATAATTCTTTTCCTCTGTAGGTTCATAAAACAAATCATTGCACGTACATGCCCTTTGCAAACTGCTCACCAAAGTAAACACTACTTACATTAGTTTGCCAGAGTTTAAACCAGTCATTTCATAAAATCTGGCTTTGCAAAATATAAACCAATAAGAAATCATAATGCAGACATTGTAAAATACCATCCTAAATTAGTCCCGTATATAAAGCCATCAAAAAGCAAGCAGTGTTAATACCACACAAAATGTCAATTTTATCTGTGGCTGTCAAACATGGGTGTGTTTTGGGAAGAGGCAATATCTTGGAAAAGATCCAATGAGAAGATATGCAGATGTCTTTCTGTCTTTGATTTTAGCAAATTTACCAGGTACTTTTCTTTTGGCAAAAGAAATACACCACATAAAACTAACATAGGGTAAGGCCATAAAACCATGCACTGACTTATAGATTACATGACTATTTTCTATTCCCCTGAAAACAAATGAAGAAAATTTGATAATCTCTCATTGAGTTTATCTTATATGGAATATAAGGGGACTTTTAGGGGCCATGAACTGAACTAGTATATAAAGGTGCATGTGGCAAGAGAAAGGTTTTTGCATCAACAGATCTTTTGATTTTTCTATTCTAACTCCAAAATAGAAGGTTCATATAACATAAGACACTGGTACAGAGGAGAGGAAAGTGTCAGTGGTTACTTACTAGAAGTAGTGAGCTCCTCCAAGCATTTGTTATACATGAAGGTTGGTAAAGTTAAGTACCTTGCCCAAACACACACATGAAGACCCTAGTACTATGACGATGAAAACACATATCATAGACTAATACAGTGAGCGCTTTTCATTTTCCGGGTTACCCAACTCTTACACCCTAGTTGAGACACTGAAAGGATTGGACGACATTAAAACAGAAAACAAAGAAAAACAAAACAATTTTTAATGACAAAGAATTATCCAGTCTTTGCAAGGTCTTAATTTAAGGTGCTTCTATAATGAATAAATAAATACATAAATGAATACACATATGAACAGCTGCATAAATAGATACAGAGTTAGAAAGGTGAGTGACTGGATGGATGGATGGATGGATTAAAGAAAGAATGTGTGGGTGGATGAATGACCTACTTCTGTAATTCTTCAAAAATTTTGAAGGTTTTGTTTCAAATGGCAATTCATCTCAATCAAGGCGGGAAATTCATTCAATACCAGAATCTAATCACCAATTACTGTATAATAACTTTTAATACCTCCTATCCTCCATTTTCTGTGGGCAGAAAACTAAATGTCTGATAAAAGATGTTCATTCTATCAGGTGATGTGAATTGAGAAAAAGGCGGACATTGAATTCTTAATAGGCATTTCTATTTTTCAACTTGAAATTCCTTCTGTGGTTTCAGCAGCCTAACCCTGAAGAATAAGAAATCGAAGTTCAGATCAAGGCAAGTCTGCACATGAAGGTACTATTTTGCTGGGACAGCAGACAAATTATAGCTACACCACACTTCAAGTGGGATAACTGTAATAAAGAATTTTTTATTCTTGTTTGGCAGTACATTCATCTTCGGATCTCTACACACACCAGTACTCTTCATGGATACAGCATAAGACAACACTATTTTAGAAAATAAGCTCTTTAGCTGATAAAGCCCAGATTCAGATCTTTCTATTTCTAAGAGAGGCCTGAGCAGGTGGATTCTGATGCCTATCCTGACACAGAGAAGATAGGCTTATCATTTTATTGGCTCTGCAACATGGCTGGTACCATTTGGAAAAAAAAAAAAATAATAACTGCTGGAAAATAACAGGGAAGGAAAATCTGTTTTCTTGTCCTACACATCATTGTGCTCTTTCCTCCAGAGAATTTGCAGGTGTGAAATTATTCCCCAGAAAAACTCCTACCATGAAACAGCATCTGTTTAAAGAGAAAGTTGTAGGAGTCCTCCAAACTCTTTAATAGCACAATATGAGGTAGACATCGATTTTTCTTCCAATGTAGATTAATGTCTTTTCACTGATAGATACTTCCTTTGACATCAGTGCTTTTCAAGGCAGTTAATTCCAATCAGATGTTCATTGTTCCCCTGGCCTGTTCTAAGTTACTCCTCTCAAGATGTACTCTGATCAAGCCATTTCAAATAAGAAAATCACCTCCTCATGTTAGGATATCATTTGCAAGAATAAGATGGAGATTACAATACCTACATCATGGGAAAATGGTGATAGATTGCTGGTAAACAGCTCATCACAAAGCCCACAAAGCACTCTCAATAAACAAGAGCTGATATTAATACCAATAAAACCCACCACCACATCTGCTGTTACTGCCACTGCCTCTTCCACTATGGTCATTACCAACACCTTTTCGTTAAGAGGATTCTTTTTTTGTTTTGAAAAGTAAAAAGTCAGGAGTAGAGATTTTCTATGAAAAAGAAGTTGAGTGGCTATGATTTAAAATATTCACTAGTTTCAATTGTCACTTAAGTGTAGGAATCTATAACAAAAATAAAAGAATAACAATTTGGGGAATGGGTAACTTTGTAGATGTTTTAACTTTAAAAATACAGAAGTCTTCTTTGAGAAGTGCGTTAGCTACTACCTTCTGATTCTTAGCCATCAAATAATGCGTGTCCTATACATCCTTCTCACATTCTTTCTGATGTCTTCTATGTAAAACAAACAGCACTATTGTAAAAACCTATGTCACTGAGAATACTCATGACAGCTGCGCAGGCTAGAAAACATTATTCTGGGTCTGAGTGAAAATGCTCCTTTCCGAAAGTGGTGCGTAAGAGAGTATTTAAATATCTATTGTCAACATCAACAATTCCAGGGTTCAGAAAATGTCAATAAACATAGATTTGCATGTAAAATGAAGCAGTTGCTTTAAGGAGGTGGTGATGTAGGCATCTGAGAATCTATCTATAAATTAGAGTCCAAGAAAAGCATACACAGATACCCAGGCCCTCAGTGCAAGAGGAGCGCTTCTGAGAAAGCATATTAAACAGAAGGTATGGTGGAGCATCCTGGGAGATAAACACCATGCCCAGCTTTGGTCTGTGGGAAGGATGATTTCCACTGTGGCTTTTAAAAAAGTGTTTGAGCTCCTGATGTACTGGCGAGAACTGTAATTCTGTTCATGCTATAAAAATCTTAGCAAATTATTCCAGAGATGAACATGTACATCAGACCTCACATACATACACACACAAAGGAGCAGCAGGTCTCTGCCAAACTCCGTTTGTGGAAGTAGTTCTGTGTGGATGAAGAGCAAGAACTCAGTCGTCATCGATGTTTCGGCTATCTCTTTTTTTGAAGCAGAAAGTATTACGCTGAAGTATTCAGTCTTCACGTTTACCAAAAGCAAATTTTCAATAAGTGCAGATTTTTCATTCTTCCATGCCACTGAATGC
Source organism: Dinomys branickii (assembly GCA_004027595.1). Classification (NCBI taxonomy): domain Eukaryota; kingdom Metazoa; phylum Chordata; class Mammalia; order Rodentia; family Dinomyidae; genus Dinomys; species Dinomys branickii. The sequence continues at coordinate 7,390 of PVLD010021946.1, forward strand.
ATAGCAATCTGAGAGACAACTATGTTAGCTACCATGAATTCTTTAAACAAGAAATTTCAAACACATACAAAAAAAAACCCCAAACATGAATTCATGATTTAAACAGGAGGACAGTCATTTCTAAAACAGAAAGTTGAGATGGTTATGCATAAGTTTGTTTAATAACTAGATCATATTTCCAAAGATCTAGGGCCTTCCCATATTTCCCTCATCTCTACACTTTGCAATTTCTCCTTTAGTAATTAGAAAATTAGATCTAAGTGTTGCATCTTCACACATACATTGGAATACTTTGGAGCCCAACCACGAACAAAACTTTAATCTTGGAATACAAAGATCGGTAGAATTTCACAGGCGATGGTAATGAGTTTAAATTTTATTCCAGAGAGAGTGGAGACTTTGGGGATAGGTTAATTAAACATTTACATTGGCTGCAATCTAGTCTAAAAATTTCACTTTGTGTATTTTATTAAATTTCTTAAACTCTTGGTGAATTCACCTCCTCCTGCCAAATGTACCCTTTGCTTATAAATTCCAGCCATGCTGGCCTTCCTGTGGTACTCTGAGGCTGAGCTGCAAGTGCAGAAATTGTGCACCAGGTTGACCTTTTCTCGGCAGTGTTTCCCTGGTTATTGAGACTGGATCATTCTCTTAACTCAGGTCTCAGCACCAAAGTCACCATCTCAGCGCTCATTCTCAGACAGCCAAGGAAAATGTATGCACTCACTTCCCTCAGAATCATTTCTGTTCTACAGATGAATAAACCAAACCCGTGTCACATGTCCAGGATCATGCATAGAATGTGTCACATGTCCAGGATCATGCATAGAATGAGTCCCAAATTTCTTGCCCATTTTCACTGCCCTGTTTACAGCCAAAAACCTCATAGGCAAAACCACATGGTCTCTTCTGAGCCTCTAGCTCTTAAACCTACTTCATTCTTTCCATAGACTTGTCAGCTCTGAAATAAGTTCTCTTATACAATTCTTTGATGTTTGCTCCACCAGCTAGAATAATCTCTTGATTTTTTTTTTCTGTTATAACTTTTGTCCCCAAAACAACAGTGACAGAGTGGAGTTATTCTAACTTTTTAGGAAAGGAATACAGGAGGGAATTATTCTGAAATGTATTAAAAATCACAGAATGTCATGGGTGTGAAAAGGAATCTTGATCATCAGTACACCGATGCTTTGTGCAGGTTCTCCATATCTCACAAACTGTGCTTAACTCCCTGCGCCTGGAGACCCGGCAATCCTATCTGGAGCCACGTCTTCCCTATCACCTTGTTCTGTCTCAGACAATCTTGTTCTCCATAAAAGCTGTTTTGGAGCATTTTATCTCACCATTTTAGAGTCGAATTAATCTCCTTACTCCTGCAGAAAAGTCAAACAAAACAAAAAGCTTCAGTTTATACCTGTAATTCCAACTATCAATTTGCATGTGCCCCAACAGAGATCTTCCCCTGCCCATAGTTCTTCCAGAACAGAGTCAGCACCATCCTGTGGGCTTCACGTTACCCTCATTTTCCTATCTTCTTGTCGTTTAATTGTGCTAAATTTTTATTCTCTGTAGTCAAAATATTGATCTCCCAAACTCTTTTCTTTTACCACACAGGAGTTCTGAGCCTGGCAAATAGTCCAGTGATTAACAGCGCAGTTGGCAACATTGTATTTATCAAGTCTTTAAAAGAATAACTAGAAAGGCCTAGAAAGAATAAAGCTAGTGACTGACTGCAGCTGGGAAGACCTGTTTACTGAAAGGGAGGTGACAGAATAGGATGAGGAGAAGAGAGCAAGAACGTGAATGAGAACTCCAGAATTTCCTTGTACGGAATTTCTCCAGGGCTGGCAATGAGTTTTATGACTGCTGCAGTCTATGGAGTAAATGCAAAAGTATTTCTCAATGTGCATGTTAATTCCAGGTGTCCTAGTGTGGGGGAACTAATGAAGAATAAGTGGGACACACGACTATAGAAAGGTCTCCTCGCAGTGCAACGCGATTAAGTCACAACACGCTTCTTTTCAAATCTACCTCTTGCTGCGCTCCTGGGTTGGGGTGAAAAGTTTAAATGGTTGTAAATACCCGTACGACAAAGGAAAGGTTCTAAAGACTTGACACACGCCGACTAAGAGCAGCTATTAAAAGAAACCGAACAGTAGCTGGAATGAACGGAGAAGGGCCTCTTACTGGAAACCAATCATTCAGGAAGCTCTTGTTCTCAAAACCAATCTCAATGTGACACCTAGTGGTGACTTAAGGTTTAACCCTTCGGGTCCTGATAACACCCAGCTGCAAAGTCTTCAAAACTTGTTTCTGGTGACTCTGATTTTGCTTCTATGAGACAAAAACTCATTTATCTCCCAGGAAAATTCAGTTGAACAATAAACTATTGATAAGAAAGTGGTAAAACAAAGTTTTGAAGATGACACCTAATCTATTTTTCCCCTGATCTTGTCTACCCTGAGAGTCTGTGAAAATGGCTTACCAACCATCTGCCTATCTACAAATTGAAAGAACCGAAGCCCTTTGCTTGGTACATTATGTAATACCTTTGCCACTACAGCAAAGGATAAAGATCACAGAAGATTATATGTTGGTTTGTCTTTTAAATATTCTAGAATTGGCAAATTTTCTTGGGAAATGTTAATTATTAAAAACTATTTAGCTGGGCATGGTGGCACACACACTTGTAATCCCAGCACTCAGGAGGCTGAGGCAGGAGGATCGTTGTGTGTTCAAGAGCAGCCTGGGCTGCAAAGTGAGCTCAAGTCCAGCCTGAGCTGCATAGCCAGATCCTGTCTCAAAAAGATAAAACTAACTAACTAAATAAATAAATAACATGTATGAAACGGAGCTAAGTTTTGTCTTTTGTCTATTTGTATTTTTGTTTGTTTGTGGTTTATGTTTTGGCTGCTGTTTTTATTCTGAATTGGATTTCTTCAAGCACCCAGTAGGCTATGGCTACTCTACACACACACACACACACACACACACACATGCACACACACACATGCATGCAAGCACACTCACAGGTGCACACACACAGAGATGTGTTAAAGCAGCACTGTGTTACAACACGATGATCTTTATCATTGGAAATTATTGTTTTGAAAACTGACTTCAATTTTCAGCATCTGGGGCCATGTTATCCATCGGAGGCCTATTCCTGTGGAGAATCCCTAAATTCAGCCCAGGTCTAGTATTCTGGCCATCATTTCCCCCTGTTTTCTTTGGAATAGGGCAGAGGCGGAAATGTGGACAAGCAACATGGGTGTTCCGTTCTGCTGATCTTTCTTTCATTCTGAGGAACTTGGGATGAGGATCAATGAACAAATAGATAGAACACATTAAATATAAACCCTTTGCATTTCAACAAACCTCATCTCATATTCTGAGGAAAAGGCAGTTGCTTTGGTAACAACAATTCAAACATTGGACAGTGTTAGATGTACAACTGTAATTACAAGCCTGAAGTTTTCCTTAAAAGTGCAGAGGCAAAAAATTTTCTCTGGAAGCTGCTGGCTTTAGAAGTTTAACATGAAAACAGAGTTCAAACTTTACTTTGGTCCACTGAAGAATTTCTGTGTTCCACATTATGGACCCCAAGGTACAAAGACCATACAGCTATTCCAACAGAGGTAGTGGATTAGAGTGGATTACAGTGGCTGAGTGTAAAGCCTCTGAAGCTAGACTAGCTGGTTGCGATCTCAGCTCTATGACTCCGTGGGCTGCCTTGGATACCACAGTTGATCTCTCTGTGTTTCAGATGAATGACAGCATTATGGGAACTAACATAGAGGAAGACCTTAGACTGGTACATGGAATACAGCGAGCCATCAGAAACGGAATATTTGTCAGTACTGCTGAGGCTTTATCTGTAAACACAGCATGCAGAGCTCGATATGCCTGCCGTTCGAGACAGCCTGTGGGAGGATGTCTTCTGGAGAAGTCACTGACAGGTGATGTTTGGGAGAAGCAGGAAACGTTTACCATTTTTTTCTGTCTCCGAATCCACCACATGCGATCGTTAGGTTGGAATGAGCCCTCACCATTCTTGCCACCAAATGATAGATGGCAAAACTAAAATAGGTTCTCTTCAGATAATGTTTCTGAGTGACCAGCTGGTTGAGAGAGGAAAAGCTATTTCAGTGAGACAAGAGCCTTCAAGAACAGATTTAGAGAGAAAGTATTATCCTGGCCTTCTGGAAATAGAAGTGCCAAGTTGCAGAACGCCAGAAATTAAGATTATTCACACATCTATTTTATTGTTCAGGGAAGGAGGAAATGACGCAATGTCTATGGGAGAGGTGGCCCTGTCAATCTGCAACTTCGCCAGGGAGCCTGCTGACACCGGTGTTAGGTCTGACTGGAGACTTTGTCCCACTCTTAACACTCAGCTGCGCCGAAGTGAGGAAGCTATGGAATGAAGGAGGGAAAAGAAACATAGTGTCAACTTCCTTAGAAGGGGTCTCATCCGGGTAGACCAGCTCTTACCTAAAGAATGAGCACAAGGTCAGAAATCAAGTAACATGACCTAGAAAGAGACACAGCCTCCTCCAGTGGGAGGGACATAGGTCTCAGGTTCATGGATTTTAAAGGCTGACCCCATTTTCCTTTTCTGGAATTCTGCCCGGAGTTCAGACATCGTGCAGCATGGCGTTGTCTACTGTCAGTAAAACTCTTTCAATCAGTGATTCATCTCGTCTTCATTTTTTTTTTTTAAGAGCAGAATATATTTATTGAGAGAAAGAAAGCTTCTGTCCAACAGAGGGACAGAAGGGGGGCCCGAGTGGGTTGCCCCTTGTCTTCATTTTTTTTTAAATGCAGAACGACACTGAGTAAATTTTGTATGCTGTTGATTTTTTTCTTCTTCCCTTCTTCTTTACACATTGCATGCTTGCTCTGTATCAGGCACTATGGAATATAGTACAAACACTTTGGGAAAAATTCTGCTCTCTGAATATGAGGGAAGAAAGATAATGTACAAGAAATGATACGAATAAATAAGATTTTTGCAGAGCAGCACAACTGTACTCCAGAGGTGAGATATGACGCTGATCACTCTGGACTGTTGTCTGTCTTAGATAGCAAGGCAGGAAATGATGTTCTGAAGAAGCGGATTTCAAGTAGAAACATAGTTTGCAAAGGTGACCGAAGTACATGTAGAAACGAGGTAAAGCCTTTGTGATGGCAAAACACTTGTTTTGTTTTAGACACATAAGGGAAGCGTGCCTGTCTGGAACGCAGTGGACCAAGAAGTAGTGAGCTGACAAAAGGCTGGACGCTTGGGCGTGGATAGGTTGTGTATGTAGACGGTAGCTGTTAGATTGATATTTATTGCAAACGTGATAGAAAACCAATGAATAAACAGGGTTTGATTTATATCCGACTCAGCACAGTCAGCAGAGACTGAGCTGTTGGACAGATAAGAACAGGAGTCAGGAGACCAGCTGGGAGAGGACTGCAGTCTTCAAAGTAAGGAAGAACAGTGATTGAAAAACACAGTGATACTATGGCTGGTATCTAGACGTCCTCTTAAAGTCTCATGCACTCCTAGATGGGGCCTTTTGGAACCAACTAGATACAGGGTGTGTGATACTAAATTAGTTCACTGATTGGAATTGGGATAGTGTTGGGCATGGCTCAGTAAATTTACTGAAAACTGAAGTGCCCCCCACACACCATGTTGCTGGTCCCACCCAAAAGTCTTGTAGCCTAGAAGGGAAAAGAGGGAGAAACAAGCTTGTGGCTTGCAGCCTTCTGTCTACCTGCCATAGACTGTTTGTCCTCTGGGCTGCCCCTCTGTAATGCCGCCCTGCATTGGCACCGGCTGACTATGGACTGAAACTCTTACAAAATGTAAGCCACAATAAACCCTTCCTCGTTTAAGGTGTGGGTGTGGGCTATTTTTCCCCAGCAAAAAGTAACTATGACATAATGAAAGGTCATTTTACTTAACTGATATACCCACTCTACACTGAGTACCTTGTGGTTTCCCCGGTTTTTGAAGATGAACTAAAAAAAGCTGCCTAAAGATTACGTAGCTTCTATGAGACAGGCCAAATGCCGGGCAGTAACGCTCAAAGGCACGTTTTCTTACCAGTACACACTCCAGCTGGTCCCTTCTTAGTGGGGTTGGCAAAGCAGCCCCACGTGAGCTGCAGAAATCACTGTGTCTCCCCGGTTCTTGCTATGGATTCGGCTGTGTTTCCTAGGCATTGGCAAACTTAATCTTTTTATGACAACTTTATGAAGTGAATGCTATTTTTATCCTCATTTTACATGAGTAATCTGAGTCATAGAGAAATTAAACTAAGGCATGTCAAAGGCAGAATTTTAGAGTAGACAGGTTAGCCCTGAAGCTGCACACTCTGTCTCCAAGCCATTTAAGACTACACCTTAGCGGCCCAGTGTTGCCCCGTTGCCGTGGCATGCTATAGACATATCCAGAAAAAAAAAAAAAAAAAAAACAGCCACGATTCAAACTTCTCATTGAGATGGTTATAAAGAGGTACACAAACAGAAAGGCATCTTGTAGCAATTTCATGAAAATTACAAAGATTAGAGAGTCAGGGTTTCCCACATACTTTAGCAGAAAATACAAGAATCCCCCCCTTCCCCCACCCCCGCAAAAAAAGTGAACACAAGTTTTGTCTTTTAACCAGTCTCAAGTCTCAGAATCAACATTTCCACCAGGTTGGCTTTTTCTAACATAAATGTAAGAGGAGACAGATTGAAATGCCAAACTGAACTGCTCAGTGTTTTAGCAAAAGCCGTTTCTGACAAGCAGCCACAACTCAAAACATAGCTGCTGAATAGCTTCTGAAGAATTTCCACAAGTTAGGTTTGTAGAGTCCAAAATTAATCACAAAAAGTCTAATATTACAGCAGCACAAGCGTGACCTACAAAGGGCCTCCTTCATTTTCTGTTAAGACTCTAGGAGCATCCTGTCAAAGCTCAAAATTCACCTTGAGTAACTGTAACTTTGTTCACAGCTTTGGTCCTGTATTGTATCTTTAGTCCCCATGTTTCTGCTCTGACCTTAAGTGCTTGCTTTAGAATTTCTCTGCTATTTCCATATGCCCTTTCATTGCCCTGGGCCCCATCACTTTGATATGTAAAATTCAGCTAATTTAGGCTTTTCAAGGACAGAGTTTTGAGTCCTTTGTTCCAAAGCATGAGTATATTAGGAGATAAATGGAAATAGGTAAGTCAGAATTTTCCATCTGATTACTTGAACTATTATGGCTAATAATACTGAGGTACAATTTGACAGTTTACAGGTATAATCTCATTTGCTTTTCATAACAAAGGTGAACACTGATATTCTCATTCCTTTTTCTTTTAGGAATGTGAAGGCAGTGTAGTCAGAATTAGGGCCTGGCCTCTATTCTGAGCATATGTGATGATGTGCATTATAACGTGTCCTCTGTTTTATTACATGTTTAATGTACAGACTAAAATATATACTATGTATTCCTGCCAGTACCAGCTCTCTTTTCTTTTCTCTAAAAATATTGCCAATATTCTATGAATTATATATGATTGGGTTAATCTAAGAGTTTAAATCTGAGGTTTTCAATCCTAGATAAAAAGTTGAAATCACTGCTGAGCTTTTAAAAAATCTAGATATGCTACCCTTGACGGGAAGATTTCGATGTAACGGTTCTAAGATAGGCCTGGACATCAATCTTTTTTGAAGTTTTCCTTCTGTCTCCTCAGTGTTTATAAAGATCCAGAGGCTGGAAAACAACAACTCTGAACCAGCGGCCTGAATCTTACTTGCTGTACATAGAATGATGCGTTCTTACAGTCCACACGCAGAGGCTCTCACTCCACATTACTCAAAAATCTGCATTGTGAGATATGGTTTTTTAAAAAGAAATTGAGATTAAGAGGTAAAAGCAATGTAGGGGTCTATTATCATGAAAGAAGCAGAAGAGACATTAGAAATATCTGTTTCTATCTCCCCTCTCTGTCTGTCTGTCTCTGTCTCTGTCTCTGTCTCTGCCTGTGCCTCTCTGTCTCTCTCTGTCTCTCTCTCTTTCTGTCTTTCTGTCTCTCTGTCTTTCTTTGCCTCTCTCTGCCTCTCTCTGTCTCTCTGTCTCTCTCTGAACCTCCCGCCCCCCGTACAGAGAAAAGGGCTTGGGAGAACATACCAAGAAGGAACCCTCTGCAAGCCAACAGGAGAGGCATCCCCTGAAAGTCATCTTACTGGTACACGTACCCTACTCTTAGGCTTTCAGCCTCCAGAGACATCAGAAAACAAATTTCTGCAAAACCCAGACTTGTATTTTTGGTGCCCCCTAAGCGTACTAAAAATGATACATAAATTAAAAAACAAAATGGAACATACATAAAAGGACACAGGGAAATAAATCTTTTGCAAAAAGGAGGGCACCAAGAGATGGAGAAGGAGGAGGGAAGAGAGAAGAAGGAGATGGTGTGAGATGTATTATGTGCACGCACCAACTCTCCATGATGACTGTAATCATTATACACTGCAAGTATATACCAAGAAAGAGAAAAAGGAAAGATTTAGGTGCTGTGAAGAGGCTTGTTGATACTGGAACACATATCTAAAAATACAGAAGTGGCTTCTGAAAATAGAGGATGAGAAGAGATGGCTAATAGCCCAGATTGCCTGGAAAGGACTATTAGTAGAAATGTGGACATTGATGGAAATTCTTGCAAGTGCTCAGAAAAAAATGAGAGGAGAGCTGTAACGGAAGCATCAATCACCTAGGAGAATAGATACACTGGCATGAACAGAGTGCTGTGGGAATACCATCATTGTGAGTGTTTCTTGTGAGATCTTGGCCAGTTAGAAACTGGCAGAAAGGCAACTCTTTGTGCACAGGGGCAAAGGCTACAGCCCTACTGTGATCTAGTGCTATGCAGAAGATAGACTTGGAACACACTGGATATTTGGAGACTTTCTACAATGGACCAAAGGTATAGGCTGTTATTTAACTACAGATTATGGCAAAACGTGAGCAACAAAAGATAAATGGAAGGAATTGTTAAGTAATAGCACAAAACAAAGACAGGCAACAAAACTTGAAGATCTAGAAAACTGTTGGCTGATGTACATCTCAAGCAGTGAGAACGCACACCGTGGATGGAACAAGAACAGCACGGCTGGACAAGGGATGATTCACTCCCTAAAGAGATTACTCAGAGGGCTTCACCAGTCACTTTAGCTGGAGCCAGGAACTGAAACAGAATTATTCTAGCAGAAACGCTGCCAGCTGGAACTCAGGTGGGTAGAAGTAATGGGAAAGGGGGCTGTCAGACTTCAGGGACTACAGGATGTGGCCATAAAGCTGAATGCATGTTGGCCCTCAAGTGTTAAAAAACTAAAATAAGAAAATAACTGGAGGAGAGATCATAAGAAGACAGACAGTGGAGAAATGAAGAGGAATGCGGGAGGAGGAGATGAGGGAGAGAAGGTCAAAAATATTTAAAATATGTTGTGTGCATGGGCCAGTTCTCCAAAAGGAGCATTACTATTTTGCATTACAAATATACATTAATTTAAAAATAAAGGGTAGACTGACTTCAAGGGCAATTCAGGGATTGAGAAGCTGCTGCTCTCACTGAAGGTGGGGGCAGTGGTGGTGGTGGGGGGGTGAGCAAGCCTGTTTCCTCCTTGGTTTCAGTGAGCCAGAAAGCCAGTATCCCAAGGGCAAGGTCTTTCCCAAGTTCTTGTGGGGAGAACTCTACAGAATGGAGAGGACAGGGCCATAATGCAGATCTGAGAGCTGAATACCAGAAGTTTACTCTTTAGTGCTATGGTTGCAATGCTATCACACAGAGGGTCTGGGGTGCATCATGCCTGGCCAAAGAAGAGTATTCTCAGCCCTGAAAATCAGATGACATTTGCTTTACTACTGTTGGGTTTGTTGGGAATACTTATCTTTCCTTCATTCTGACTTCATTCTTTTCTTTAACACAAAAGTCTGAAATATACCTATTCCAAACTGCACTTTGGAATTACAAACTTTGTCTGGTTTTATAGATCCCCAGCTGGAGAGGAGTTTTGTCTCAGCCTCCATCCTAAGGCTTATGCATCTCTAATATGGTTGAGATTCTGATCTTTGAATTGATTTTGGAATGGGTTAGAATTTTTCAAGCTCTTTGGTTGGGGTGAATGCACTTTTCATGTGCGAGGATTATGAATTTTGGGAGGAAGCATGTGCACAAAGGGTAATGTAGATTGTGCTGTGCCCTCAAAAACCCAAGTGTTCAACTTTTAAGCCCAGGGTGACTATAATTTGACATAAGATTTATAGCAAGATAAGCTCATAAAGGTGGGACTTTGTTTTTGTAAGAGAAACAGACATCACACTTTCTTTCTCTCTCCCTCTCTCCTTCTCACTCCTCTCTCTCTTCTTTCCTTTCTGTCTGTCTCTTCTCTCTCTTCCCTTTCCTCTCTTGCTTCTGCTTGCTCTCTCCCTTTTCTGTAAATCAAATAAATTTTTGTTATTTAAGCCATGCAGTGTGTTGTTTTGTGTTACGCATTTTAGAAAACTAACAAGATATAGACCACAAGGATTATTTGAGCTTTGGGTTGGTAAACACTCCTAGTGCCTCAATATAAATAGAGAAGTTGTAGCTCCTGCTGTTGGCATCTGTTCGTCTGCCTATCTGGACCTCAGCCTAAGAACAAAGCCAAAAAGTAAGAGGAAGACTATGCAAAGAAAATGAACCCCACATTTGACAGTTTCTTAGATCTAAACAGTTAAAAGATAAGAGAGAGCTCTGTTTAGCAAAGAACTGGGTGGGATTCCAACGGGACTTAAGGAATTCTTATGAATTACTCCATTGCAAGGTTAAGTACTAGACTTCAATCTTTCCTATCACCCCCTAGTGGAAGCTATGGTGTCTGTAAAATTTCTCTAGTTGTTGTGAGTTCAACTCATCTTCACTGTTTGTTTGATTATATCTGAGGTATAGCTGAGGTTCTTTCTGTGGGTGGGCAGGTTGGGGAGAGGAGAAAGATTACAAATGGTCCTGGCACCAGGAAAATATCGTGGGAATTTGAAGAAGGCAGATTCTATTATTACCTACTAAATATCACATGTGTCTTGGATTTTCCTAATGTGCTGTAACCTTTTAGAGAATGCATGGGCATAAAGTGAAACATTAGCATGACTACTCCTTGAAGAAATTAATCAAAGGCCAAAAGACAGTGATGCTTCACTTTTCATAGTAAAAGTTAAAACTGAGCAATTTCCCAATATCTTGGTTGTGCTTAGCATATTTGACCTCAAGTCAAAACATAGGTTTAAAAACTCTCTACTGTCCAGGTTAGACTTTGAATCCCAGCTCTTTGGAGGTTAAGTCAGGAGGATTGCAAGTTCTGTGCTAGTTTAAGCAAATTGTGAGACTCTATCTCCAACTAAAAATAAAAAGGACTGGTTATGTAGCTCAGATCTCCTTCTGTTCAGTCTCAAGTAACCCCCTCCTCAAAAAAAAAAAAAAATCTTGTTACACTGAATTCAAAATCTTTGTTCAATGTAGATCAGGGCTTGAGATCTTTAATTTCATTCTCAGGTGAGAGATAGTTTTACAAACCACCTACAATGATTTCTGTTGGGTTAAATGTGTCATTATTATAGTGGTTTCTGGGAAAATGTTAAAATATGGAACTTTTAAATATGATACGATATTTTCATTTCTATTTCTAATTTTGGTTACTATGCTTAGGTTACTAAAAGTTAAAATTCAAATCTTAGGCTTCGTATTTTATGAAGTATATAAATACTCACACAAGGATCGTGATGAGCTGCAGGTAATTGTTCCATGAAATAATTGGGGACCATGTCAAGTCTTCTAATACTGTTTGTTTCTTTTACAGACAGTAATATAGGGAGGTGGATATTAGTTTCTACTGGGGACCTTTCCCCATGCACAAGTCTTCCTTCTATAATTAGCTGTGTGGCTCATGTGACAGAAACCAACAGGCAAAGTGTTACCACACTCTTTTTAAATTTCGTTTAAGCTTCTGTTACTGAACAACAGGTGATATCGCTGTATGTCTGAGCTACTTCTACCACAGAGCAGAGGGGCCACACACAGCCAAAGTTTCTGTGCTCCAGACTTAGAGTGATCGATCCCATTGTGGTTTGAGTAGCAAAGTTACTTGCTCTCAAAGTTACAGGAGATTAAATCATGACAGACATCGCATATTAGAGAGCTAATGGATCCTTGCATGTTGTAAGAAAGTGCAGGATAAGTACGCACTTGCCCACCTGCACTTGGCGCTGTTCACATCTGTCCGCTCTTTGAATTACTCAGGTGCTATCCCCATCGCCTTAATGAAACCAGATATGCACCCAATTACCTTCTCTTCAAGCTGGAGCAATCCCACATCAGCTTGCATTAATTCCCTCCTCAAAGAGCTAACTGGTACACGATAGAACTCTGACAGCACATTTTGACCTCCATTTGTGATTCTCGTTTGTTCATTCTGCTAAAATTTGACTTGATCTCATTATAACATCCTTATACTAAATCTTCAAGTAATGAAAACACATATGAAGCTTTTAGACCAACTTGTTTTCCTATTCTTCATTGTCGGCTGTCAGAATTTGTGGTCTACAGGTTTGTGACTTGCCAACCTGCCACATTTAGCTCTGTGAAATTTTGGAAATCTGCTTTCAGTGAGAAAAACTGAATGTCCCCAGTTTCCACCAGATGAAGACGCTATGAATGGCATCTTCAGTTAGCTGCTGGTCTATTCCCACAAGGAGGTGTAAAATGATGACATAACCCCGAGTGAGAAGACAACTGCGCATAGGGCTACCAGGCCACTTAGTTGCTAGTTAATTCTTGACGCATAATTCCAAATCTAGAAGACTGTTGAGGTAGATATCAACGACTACAAAAATCCTATACATCTCTTACCAACAAATAATAAACCATGTAATTGTGAATGGTTGTCAATGACCTCTTGCAAACAAATACTTAAGTTCATTGAGGTTTACTGAGTTGAAAGAAACTCAGTTGTAATTAATGATACGAATGGTCACGAAGAATGAAAAATGGAAAATACAACTACCCTTTTTTCTAGCTATAGCTAGTACTCCTTGGGATAGCCCTGATGAAAATAAAGTCTGTATATTATAGTATTATCTCTATATTACTGAATAATCATATATATTACTGAATTTTATATATATATATATATATATATATAATTATTCAGCCATAAGGAAGAATAAAATTCCATCACTTGTAGGAATACATATGGGACTGAAGACAACCATGTTAAGATATATAAGACAGACCCAGAAAGACAAGTATTATATATTCCTCCTACAAGTGAAATCTAAAAAAGATAACATGAAGGTAGAAAAGAGATATTATTAGACCAAAGGAAGGGAAGAAGGGCAAGGAAAAAGGAATAGAGTGGAGATTAATAGGAGGCATAGATATAATCAAAATATACCCACTGAAGTCTACTGATTTGGAAAATTGATGGGCTCAAATAAAAATTGATGGGCTCAAATGTGTGCCTAGAAAAATTTAACATAAAAATTTATGATAAATGGTTAAGGACAACTTCCTTATTTCCTGTTCCATCTTCCATATTTTATTTACACATAGGCACATGTATTACTTTTAGTGTAGGAGTTTTGTTTGTGATATAGTGTAACCATCTCAAAGTGCATATTTCTGCAGATGTTTATATCTTCTAGAGCTGAATAATGATCAACAGAAACTAAGTTAGAACAGTTTATCATTTCAAAAAGAAATTCATACTCCTTGGCAAGCCTCCCTCTGTCTCTTATGCCCTCACCACTGGAAACCATTAACCTACTTTTTGTTTCTGTGGATTTACCTCTTTTGACACTTCATAGAAACAGTCACATAACATGTGTCCTGGTGTCTTTTCTTGAGTATTATCTATGTCATAGCATGTGTCAGTAATTCATTCTTGTTTCATTTTAATTGCGTGAGCATACACCATGGTATTCATTTAGGCTTCAGTTGAGAGGCACTTGATTTGTTTTCACTTTGGTCTTATCATGAATAACACCGCTTTCTTACAAGAGTTTGTGTAGGTCTATGTTTTCCATTATTGTGGCCTGCATCTGCAGAATTTCTGCATCATGATATTGCAAAATCGCTTTGCAAATGACCCCATTATGTCAAAGTTACCCTGTGTATATAATTAAAACTAAAAACAAAACAACAAAATATTATCTATTAAAATTACTTTAGACACCTCATTTTGCATACTGTAAATATGGAGAGTATCAGGGTTTCATTTTTTTTTTCCTTCCTTAAATACAGTCAAACTATAGCATTATCCTTTTACTGCAAGATGTAGCCTTTGCAACTTTTCATTAAAAAAAGTAACTTTCTTATTGCCTTTATACTTTTAAACCAAACTGAAGGCCAGAAAGATGTAAAACATTACAGGGAACACAGGCCACAGAGAACACAGAGTAGCAAAGGCAGACAGGTGAAAGAGCTACTAAGCAATTGATACTCTACATTTTTATGTCAGGGGGGTAAAATGACATTGAGGAAAACAACTTTGAGATCAATAAATCTCCCAAATGGAGAGTTTAAAATTAGATGTTGCAATAACAGTGACATTTTCCCTTTAAATACATTCTTAGAGCCGAAAGAGGTAGGTAGAAGCTGAATACAGATTTCACTAAATGGCAGCACTTCGAAGAGCTCAGTGTGTGAAAATCCAGCTGTTCTTTTTTGCTTCGTACATTCACAGCCAAGAGCGGCAAAATGATGCTTTCCTTATTTGCCGACAGTCGTGTTGATGATGCAGGAGGCAAAATAGCATTTCTCTTCTGGGTAACGTTAATTATAGAGTGCTGACAAGAGTTCAAAAATAAATCCCAATCCTCCTAGTCAATGCCCTACATCAATATAATGTGAAAAACAAAATATACTGACAACTATGAAAGAAGTGTGCATTTTGAACAATATCTCTTCCCTCTTAATAAATGAAAAGAGGCACACAGGACTAAAACAGAGCAATAATAGTAATAACAGATTATGTCAGAATAACAACTGTGACATCTGCCTATATTTTTAATTTATATTACTCATCTGATTCTTCCAATTAGAAAGAATGCACAACTTTCTCTTCAGAGGCTCCGATGACAGCTCAGACAGGTTAAGTGATGGGGATAACACCAGAATAAGAATTTCACTCAATGTTCTATTTTTTCTGGCTATTTTTCTTTCTACTTTGCAGGCAAAGTCTCTGCATACAGTGCTGCAATTTTTATATTATTTTTATGAGCAGTGAATTAAGAATGTTGAAATACGGGTCATTTGATAAATGGGATATACAGCTATTACCTAACTCCTCTGCCCCTTGGGCAGAGCACATTTTCTGTTGGAAACTAATCTATGACACTGATTAACATGTGTAGAGAACTTGGGTTTTATTGCCAGAGTTAGTCAGTTATTTGTAATCTACTATGAAAAATATTAGTAAGATTCAGGTGTTTGCTAATCACTACTATAATTGTTAAGGCAACACTTGAAGGGAAGTATTAATATCTTCATGTTTTGAAAGGAAGAAACTAAAAATAATCACAGGTAACTTGCCTACAGTCAAATAGCAAACAAAAGACATGTTTTGTATTTCAGACTCAGTTTGTGGGAACATAAAGCCATACTTATTAGTAATATTTGCTTGACAACAGGTATTTAAGCTTTAAAAGTCTGATTCTTTGCACCTTATACCTAGAGGTGTATCCTAAGAATAGAATCAAGAACATATAAGAATTTTTGCAATAATTTTGATGTTAGTTGCCAGAAACCGGGACCAACATTTTGACCAAAAATGAGTGACTAAATGAATTGTACTGTATCCATAAGAAGGAACCTTCAAATATTTTGTAGTACAAAATTACTTATTGAGAAAACAGTATTAAAACATTTGACCTTCTTGGTGAGCTTTGCTTAATCCATGAAGTTTTGTAAAATATTACATTTTTGTGATAAATGTCCTCATTCTGGTGAAAGGCTCAGTAAAACTAGGCTCAATGTCCTCTGTGATATTTACAGAGGACATAGATATTTACAACATGGAGCATTGCATTTAGTTGTGTGTGTGTATTTATCTCCTCTTTCAGGGTATGACTTGCTCAATGCCAGGGAACCATATTAGCCACTTTTAACAACCCACCCATATTTAACACAAAGTGCTGTGAGGTGTTGAAGAAACCTTCCAAAAACTAAATGAATAAAATAAGTGAACAACCCTATCGGCATTCTCAGTCTATTTCCTTTAAGGATGGCAGACCATGACACAACGTGGGGCTTACTAGGGAAAATCTGTGGCTTACTAGGGAAAATCTGTGGCTTACTAGGGAAAACTGGCAGAGTTTCAAAGAGAAAAGGTAAATTGTGGACTTCAAGCTTCTCTGAACTCAGTTCTGCTGCATGGAACATAGAGGCAGTTATGAATTCAGCACATCTGTTGCTCACTTCCTGTATAGCAAGGCCATGGCCCAAGTTAATGCAGTTTGTAGTATGGGATCCATGAACTTCCGTAGGCTGTATCAGTAGATTTTATCAAATATATCTATACCATTTTCCTTGGAAATTTTTGTGGGTTTTTGCTTTGTTATTTTGTCTTATAAGGATACTGTTTTTCCCCATTTAGCAAATAATTGCATGTAAAAAATTTAAACTACAATGATCAACTTTGCTATTTGTACTCACCATATGGTTGGGACCAGAGACCATTTTAATTATCCAATGTCTCTTTGCTTTATTAAATCAAGAGTTTGGTTTTAGTTTTCATCTTGAGTTGACTTTTAAATCAAAGCCTGTTACGATGTAGTTAATGAGATCTGTTCACTATCTCTCTCTGTACAGCACAGCGCAGACACGAAAACCTTCAGTGAGATTACAAGCGTTGCTCCGGGAATGAGGTAGCAGAGTTCATCTCTGCAGTTCAGTGAGGAGAGAGGTCCTTTGCACCCTTGGCATCTGCACAGTCAGTGTTTTCACATTATCTGAAGAAAGTCGGAGAGTGGGTCATCGGGAAGGAAGTCAAATGGAGAAAGGCCAGGAAGAGGGAAAGAGTAGCAGAGGAAGTTTACAGAAGCCAGACTTGGAAGACTTGCCTTCAAGTAATACAGGGGAAATCCTGACACCTTCTTGAAATTCACTGGGGTGTTTCTGTGTTTCTACATAAGAAATTGTAGCTGTAGTTAGAGCTGCTATGTTTTCCACTGCCTAAAGGAATTCCTATTTATTTGCCTTGGTACTTTCGCCTCCTGCTAAAACATCACACACCGTGGTGGTTGAACTGTCTGCCCAGAACATTACAGTAGACACTTTGATGGGGAAAACACCAGCTTATTCTCATCCTTGTGAACTACTGAATGGGGCTAATATGCAGACACAGAGCAACGTGAGGCATCAGGCGGTGCAGTTCAGGGAATGTTGCGGTCGCTGTGGCCCGTGCCAGGCACAGGCTAGACTCAGTTTCATCACAAAATAAGCCAGAGCATTCTCCCCATTTGACAATGTAAGAGGGACAACTGGAGGGATCCCACGAAACCCAGGTCCAGTAAGACAGAAATCCCATCATAAGGGCCCTGAAAAGTGTTTTTGTTTGTTCCAAATTGGGTTTTCATTAAGAAACATCTGGAGATCCTCATACATTCTCTTTAGGATTACTAAAGACTGATGCTCAAATCAAGGCTTACAGCCTTTCTGACTCGCATAAAGTGCCCATGTCATGTGCCATTTTGTGCATTAGGAGATGGATATAATAGTAATAAAAATGTTTAATGAGTGCTTACTTTGTGCCTGTAACTTACTGTTCTACATGCTTCCTCTGGCCAAACTCACTGATTTCTATAATAAATTACAGGATCAGTACTATTTTTATTGTTCTTCTGTCAACAGGGAAAAACAACAGAATATGAATTGACCCTCGCAAGCGCATAAAACTAACGAGTAAATAATGGCACATGGTCAAAAAATGTGAACACTCTGCCCAGCAGGTAGAGTACTAAATGCAGGAATTTCTCTGATCCACCCCTCCACCATATTCTCTTTTGCTGAGAGGTGTGTGAGAGACTGTGCCATCCAAACAATGCAGGCTTTCCAAAGAAATACATATTTTTTAACTGATACAACTCTTCTGTCAGTACATGCATGCATGCACACACACACACACACACTCCTAAGTACCTAAGTATACTTCGGAACACAAAATTTTAAACATTCACATTTTGACAATGTTATCCCTTTTCTTTGAGAGCCACACAATCGGATGATTTGATACAGGCAAGGTGACCCCTTTTCTCACCTCATTGTATTTATCAAATTCAATAAATAAACACAACTAAGTTTTAAATGAACATATTAAATACTATGATATTTAAAGACAAAATAATTTACTGGTGAATCTTCACACCAAAGGAGCTTGGCCTTGCAGAGAGACACTTGCCATGCCAGCTTCTTCACAGAGCAGAACCATTCGTAAATTAAAACTCACAAGATAGAAAAGCTGGTCATAACTGAGCACCTAAGTCAGGCATCCTGAGAGAAGATTGATGAGAAACAGCAAAGCCAAAACGGAGACCCCAGCTCGTACCATGATAAGGCAAGACTTGAGTGCTACACTTGAAGCCTACCAAGAAAGGGACAGAGGCTGAAAAACTCAGAGCTGGAAGCCACAGTTCTCCTATACCACAGAAATGTAAGCGCCAAGTTTAGATATTGGCTGTCTCAGGGAAAGGTCAATGCTCCACTCACCAGATGACTTAGAAGCCTTGTGAGTCCCACAGCTCAGTACCAGGGCCTCTTCTAGTCTGGTTTTTGGGTTTCCAGTTCCTTGTGAAATTGGCTTTGAGAAAACTGCTCACCTGGGATTTCTCTGCCTCTGTTGATTTTCCCTTGAAAGTAAATCGGTCCAGGCTGACGCATGTGGATTCAGGGCACTTGCTGTTGATTATTCAGCATTAGATGACTGTGGACACATTATTAATTCTCTGTGAGCCTCAGTATCCTCTTCATCAAATAGAGATAATGACAGTAAACACTTCATTTGGATTCTGTGGGAATTAAATGAGAGAAACTACGTCAAAAGTTTATCACAGCACCCAGACGTTATGAATATATATATATATCTGTGGATGTAGTGAGGCTTAGCAAACCACTGAACAAGTCCGGGTTTGGGATCAGAGAAATATCATATAGAAGACAGATTCTGGTGAGAAGCAGACTCCTAATTAGCAACTATGCACCTGTTTGTACCTTATAGGAAAGGAACAGAATGAGAGGGTATGAACTGAACACAGCCTCAGTCACCTCACTCTCTAAACCCACTATTCATTCATTCACCTGTGTGCTAGGTCTCTTATTCAAAAGTTACATATTGCAAGGCATTATGGTATTCACAATGAAAGGATGAGCAAACAATGAGGTCAACATTTAGAAGTAAGAATTGTCTCGTCCAAATGTATTCCCCATGTGCTGGTCCCTGAAAGGCTCTGGCCCCTGGTAGATTTTACAGATGAAATCTGTAGCAAAGTGGTCATTTCTGGTAAGCACTGAGGTGTCAAATGAAGCCATCTACATCCTGTGCTGTTCTAACAATAGGTGTCCGGGAGGCAGAATAAGACTTGAATCCAAGACTATGCTATACACAGTGTTTACAGATTCCAGCTCCTAATCAAGCCTGAAGAGCTGCTGCTTTATTAACTAGTGTGCCACAGCCCTTTGGAGTCTGATGCTTGCCTTGCTAGATCTCGGTGTGCCACTCCAAATTATGAGAGAAATTGTTCTGTGCACTTATCCTAGTGAATCCCTTTAATATGGTATTTTGCTATGAGCCCTAGTGGTTTAATTTTTCCTGAACTAGTCAAGACATTTATGACTATAACTCATAATATGGAAAGGTAATTAAAGACTTCCACATATTAAACTAATACAATTGGAAGAATATCCTTCAATGAAAAGTGCATGTGCCAGATCTGGAGGGAATTATATATTCTTTCTTCTGCTATATTACTGGTTTTCTTGGAAGTAATAAGTGGGAATCAACCTATGCACATGATGACATTTCCATGTCATGAGAAGAAAAGTGACTCTATTTTACAGGACCTGTTCCACTCGTTCTTGGAAGCTGAAAGGTAGTCTTTATTTCTCCACACAGTTAATTGGAGCTATAGCTGTGATTTTCAACCCAAAGGCTAGGGTGATGATAATGACCTAACATATAATGCATTTTGTCTAATGCGCTGTTTATCAATATAGCCTTACTGATAATGAAAGATGATATTTGAATGCCTAAAGAAATAAAAAAGTAATTTTTTCATTTGGAATAGTTTCAAAACTTGTAAAAAGTGTTTCTCTCAGTATTGTCCTTAAACCTAAATTGTAAATATGATTTTGACTACAATTGGTCTTGGCAAGATTATGTTCATGCTAGAAATGTCATTCTACTCATTTTTTTCCATAACCATAATATCTACCTCGCTGGATTATGTGATAATGTTCTGGAAAGCAAGAGAAATTGTACTATTTTCTATTACATATTAAAAAGTAGTCAAAATATTGTGTGCATATAAGTGTAATGGAAAGGTCCATTTACACAAAAATAAACAAAAACCTTGAGAGATCCTGCAAGAGTGAGCCTTCATGTTGCAAACATTTATTCCTTTATCATAATTATCTTAAATACAAGATATAGTTCAAAATACTAACAGTTGACCTACAACAAATTGAGAACCACTTTATGATTTCAGTTCATCACACTAGCCAGTTGGGTACCATTATTTATAGGAAGTGCTTAAGTATCACCAAGCAGTATCAGTACAGGACATTTAATAAGTTGCTGTGGGAGACAAACCAGTGCAAGCCACACAGCTCTCTAAGTTGTTCTCCAGGTGCCATTTAAAATGTAACTCACATTGAATGGGCACAGAGCAGTTCTATTACCAGACATGACTACCTTTACTACTAGCAGTGCTTTAAAGATGTTATGTCAACACAACAATAAGAACACAACATTCAACAGTGACTGTAGCTTGTATGAATCTATTTCTGGACAGTTTATTTTTCAGAGGACATGGAATGCAGAGTCTTGGATCTTGTTTATTTCTCAAAAGCTTTCACCAGTAACTCTCAAACATCACTTCCCTGGACCGTTTATGACTTTCTTAAATGGACGTGGTGATTTGAAGGCTAAACAGTGATTTCCTACAACACAATTACTCTTGTTCAGAAAAAGAGCGTTGGGCCTGAATTCAATTTTCCACTGGTGGAAGTGTCCCTCACTGAGCATCCCAATGCTGAAGTCCTTGTTCTTGAAAGAGAAGAACCAGACAGACAAAGACAAGCCAGTTACAGAAAGCACTTCTCCTGCAGAGGAGGCCTTTGTCATATACATTCTTTACAGAAAAATTCAAAACAGAGAAACATAAACTACCTCAATGTCTTGTCCTCATTTGAAGACACTTACCTTTGTCAGAATTTAGAATTTAATTTCCTTCTTCTAACCTCAGAGAAAATGGTTTTCTTTTGCATAAAACTGACATTTTCATCTGTATTGTTAACTATAACCTGCTCTTTCTTTTTGAGAACCTTGATATATGTTGTACCTTTAAAATCATAGTCTCATATGTCCTGGGCTAAAGGCCTGTCCTTTCAGTCTAACATGGTGAAATCCTTACCATCACAGACACACACACACACACACACACACACACACACACACACTCCTCTGCTTCTAGCAGTGTCCTCTTTTCCTTCACACCAAACGACTTAAAATAGTTCCCATTCGAAGTCTTCCCTTTTTATAACTTGCATTTTCTCTTTTGCTTCTATAAATAATTACTTGACTTTTCTTCGCCTCCTCATTTCAAGAAATCCAGTGCAAGCACTTTATAATCTGTCCTTGCCATCTTCAAATCACCTCCACAGTGTCATTTGCATCTCTCTGTCCACACACTGAAGTACAATTCACCACTGGCTTCCTAACACTTCAAGCCAAAGGCAGCAATCAATAGCTTGACTATTTTACTAACATGTGTAACAAACAGCATTTTCCTTTCAGTGAACTATTCTCTGCTTTGCCATATTCCATTCTCCCTCTATTTCTTCCCGGTGCCACACATTAGATTCTTATTTACTGCAGATATTATGCCACGCACTTTACATTGCTCAAGTAACCATGGAAAACGGGGGATATTGCCATGTTGCACACATTTAAAAATGAAACAGGTAGAATCTAAAGAAATGGATCCGGGGAAGATGGCGACCAGGTGAGCAGCAAGGGAGCGAACCTCCTTAATAAACACCACCAGCTCGAGACAGACTGGGCGAGCTTGAATGCCGGGACCTCGGCTGGGAAGTTTAAACTGGGCGTATTTCTCTGAGATGCCGGGGGAGATGTGGTAGGGCGGACCAGGCTGCCGGGGCGAGACGTGGGAAAGTCCCAGACGCTGGGAGCCAGGGACGATCCCCGCGGGGAAGAAGCTGGGATCTGTCCAAGCGCAGTGGGAGCGCGGCCGCCTCGGTCCCTCCTGCCTCCCGAGCCGGTGCAGCCCCCCGGCGACTCCCGACAGAGATCGGCTTGCTAGCGGCGGAGACGCCCGGCAATCCCACGTTTCGCGCGTGTCGGGCGAGCCGCATGGAGGGCCCCAAATGCCGCCGGAAGCGGAGAGAGGGATTTGCTGGATCCTAGCGCCCTGAGAGCACGGACGCCTCGATCCCTCCCGCCTCCCGAGCCGGCGCAGCCCCCCGGCGACTCCCGACAGAGATCGGCTTGTTAGCGGCGGAGACGCCCGGCAATCCCACGTTTCGCGCGTGTCGGGCGAGCCGCACGGGAGAGAGGGATTTGCTGGGTCCTGGCGCCCCGAGAATACAGACAGCTCGATCCCTCCCGCCCCCCCGACCCGGCGCAGCTCTCCGGCGACTCCCGACAGAGA
>PVLD010021947.1:0-30346 GCA_004027595.1 Dinomys branickii
GTGTGTGTGTGTGTGTGTGTGTGTGTGTGTGTGTGGCGGGTATGTCCTGGGAAGTAAGACGTGAGGCTCAGCAGCCGGGGCAGGGGACTGGACCGAAGTTGAAGACTGACTGGACGACTCACCTATTTTGTTCCCTTGCCCAACCGCCCCACGCGCTTGAACCTAGGAAGCTACGACGCTAATAGCTGCCGTGTTGGAGTTGGATAAGGAAGCATTTGCCAGGAAAACCTTCAGTGAAGTTGTATTGAGCTGGCCCTGAACGGGAAAAGGAAGTTCTCTTTGTGCGAAAGGTCTGAAACACTTTCCCCAGGACTAGTTAAAAAGCAGACACTTATCCGAGGTGTAAAGCAACTTTTCTTAGCTCAGTTCTGGCTCTAGGCGTCAATGGAAGCAGCCTGTGGGTCTGAGTACAGTGCAGCCCCCTGCGGGCCCATGTTCTCTTTTATTAATCGTACAGATAAAGCACCACTTAAAAACTAGCCTGATGTGTAAGTTTTTGTTTGGTTGGTTGGTTTTTGCGGTACTGGGGATCGAACTCAGGACCCTGCGCTAGCTAGGCAAGCGCTTATTCCACTGAGCTATATCCCCAGCCCTGATGTATAAGTTTTAATAAGCCTACAAAAGTGTCTTATTACATAACAAACAACAGCTTTGAGTTTCAGAGGTGATATGAAACCTGAGCCTCATACATTCTTCTCATTTAATGAGTCTGAAGTCTGCAGAATTCTCACACAGCTGATCAGTAGAAACTGAAAAGTTTTCTGAGCACTTTTTCCAGAAATCCAAAGTGTTTTCACAAAGTCCACGCTTTTAGTATTTCTCTCAATATCAATGCCTACCTTTTTTTTTTTTTTTTGTGCTGGAAATTGAACTTGGGACTTCGTGCTTGCCAGGCAAGCACTGTACCACTGAGCTATACCTCTGGCCAATACCTACTTCTAAGATAGAGTGAAAAGCACAGGTCACCTTCACTAAAGCTTGCCAATCAGTGCATAACCAGCAAAGGACACTCACAGACGGTGCCCACCTAGAGAACGCCCCCACCTCCCCTCAACAGATTGGCTCTAGAGCTGGAGTTCACCCGTGTAGAGACGAGTAGGGTGGAGGACTGTGAGGCTCCAGGGCAGCCCCTGAGAAGTGCTAGACAGTCTGTGGCCAAAGTCCAGTTAATGGTCTGAAGCGTGTCTGGGAAGGAGGGAAAGTCCATGTGCTTCAGGGACTGGTAGGGGTTGAGAAGGTGAAAGGTCAAGTGGGCAAAAGGAGTTGAACAGCAGCCTGTCATGGCAGCTCTGCATCAGGCTGGTTAGGCCAGCTTGGGTAGGAGGTCCCAGACCCAGCAACTCCAAAGTAGACAGACATTATGGAATTTGGGTTTTGTTTTAGGGATTTTGTATTTTGTTTTGTTTTTGTGATGACAATTTCAGTTTGTTCAAGTTTTGTGATATTTTTAACTTCCCATAAATGAAAAAAGACCTGGTAGATTTTTAGTTGAAATTCATGGGTGTGACTTTCTGAGGACTACTAGCACAACTTTTTTTACTTTTACTTGTTGGGGTCCTTAGAGAGAAATTATTTTTACTTAGGAAGTCAGCAAGTCACTTGGCTGGATAGGGCAAAGATCTGAGAAAGAGATGTTAAAATACTTGCATAAAAATGAAGAAGCAATCTCTGGATGGAGTGGGGCCGAGGACAGTGAAAAAATAACCCAAGCCCCAACAGGGAAAACTAGGACAACAATCTGTAATGATGCTTCACTCCATGTTGGAGCACGGACGTCTGGAATCCAGCTTAAGTGACCTTCCACGGGATACCATGTTACAGGGCGTCTCCCTGGCCCTCACTGTTACAGATTTCCACTGATGAAGAGGCTTGAAAGGGGACATTATCAGGTCAAGAGGTCATGACCCATGCTGAGAACACACAGATGCAGCAGTAAGATACAAAGTGAACCATGAATGTTCCTTTGAAGCTGGAATCTGATCTTGAGGAGATTAAGAACAAGCTAAGTCTTTGGGAATTTATGGAAATCTTGAAGAGGACACTGGATTGCTCTTACATATTGAAGCCAATCTGAGATGACAGGAGCAGCAAGTAGCACCACGTTTCTAAAAAAAGAGTGCTGTATTTGTACTTTGAGAAACAAGCCCCTTGAAGCGGATTTTTTTTAATTTGAGAATTGCTTAAGTAGTATGATATCTATCAAGATGGGTGGGACAAGAGGAACTTAGTTCCCTAAAAGGGGTTTTGGGCAAGAAGAACCAGAGTATGACCACAAGGCATGATGGGTCAGAATTTCTGACTATAGGTCAAGTGGAGCCTTCAGCTCTTATTCTGAAAAGTTCAGGGCACTGTGGCGTGTCTCCCTCCTGCCACAGCCTCCACCAGGAGCACACTCAGTGATGACCTTACAGAATGGCACGCACTTACAAGGGAGTGTTACCACATTACCGGGGACACTCATAAAAATAAAATCTGTGATTAGTTATGAGATTGAGAAACTCAGAAGAACACGCATTTTCATTTTTCCTACTTTCAGGAAAATGTTGTTTTGTGCACAATGAAGCAGAAATTTAACCAGGCACATTAACACATGCTTGTAATCCCAGCACATTAAGCCGAGACAGGAGGATCACAAGTTTGAGCTTCACCTGGCAAATTATCAAGACTCTATTTCAAAACAAAAACTTAAACCAGGGCTGGGAATGTAGCTCACTATGAAGCCCCTAGGTAAAATCCCCAGTACTGCTGGCAGGAAGGGGATTGAATTTCCAAAGAAAGAGAAGCTAGCTCCCCGGAACGAACGACTAACGCCACATGTGATAACTGATGACAGCTTGAGTCCTTGGCATCGCACTTTCTCAGATTCTGCTGAATCTGCCGAATGCCTCTGTTAACTGATCTTAAAAAATCCAGACCATAGCCTAGAAAATATTCTTCAAAATCTACTTCCTCCTCTAATTTTAGATGACTCAAAAGTTTAACATAAACCTGATCTGTTCATCGTAAAAGGACCTAAGATGTTAATTTCAATTTCTTCATACTTTACACTATTTTTACCTGAACTAATGATTAAAAAAACTCAACCCTGACCAAAGTGCAGATTTGTCAAAGCCTCTAGGGTTCCTACTCCCTTGAATGTTTAACTTGGGTTTTAGAAAAACTTCCCAAACCTCATGAGGAGGATTTTGCAGTTCCATCCGCATTTTGTCTGGACATTTTGCCCCACACAGTTCATCCACAAAATGTGCTCTTGCCTCAGTGATTATCGTTTCCTTTTAGTTGAATCTTCCACTGCTTTTATTTTAGAGCTCTGTTCAGTATTTCTGACTCACAGTCTCTAGCCCCTGGAAAATTTTGTCTGTTTTCTTTCTTTTTGGTCATTATTTATGAAGCTCTTCTACCTGCTGTGTAGTATCATTTTTTAAAAATGTATCCCAAGAGTTTTTATTGAAGGAAAACCTGGGCTCAGGTGCTTAAGTGATGCCAGGAAATTGCAGTAAATCAATAAACAATACAACTGTTAGATAAAGAAAATAAAACATACTCATTGAGGTATAAAATAAACTTGATTTCTATTCAAATAATTGAGAATAATAAATTTCAGAGCATTTAAAGAATATAATGTTTAATTTTATAACATACCATAGGAAAAAGTGGTATAAAATGTGATATATACTTTAAGCATGTTCTGAAATATTTCCTAATTGCAAGTAGATTATTCTAAAACCTCTGGGATTCACTTAAGCAAAGCAATCTTTTCTTCTTACAAACCAAGTTATCTTTTATATAATTGATTCAATTTCTAATAAAGTTTTCAAATGTGGAAACCCACAGCAGTCTAATGGAAGAAAAATTTTTGTTCCTATTCCTAATTGCAGGCTTTTGCTTGCCTAATAAATAAAATTCTGAGAAATATTCTTGCTACTTAAGCTTTTAATTATCTTTTTCTTCTTGCACTTTATATCAGAATCTGTAAGGAACAATATTTAATGGAACACTCATTTTCCCTGTATTAAAATCTTATAATAAAATAATGGGTCCCATTAGCCTTGCATGATTTTTTGGGGGGATTAAAAAAGCCTTACAAAAAGGGAAAGGAGTTCAGAGTAATGCAAATAGTCAAGCTTTAAAATAACTCCCAGGTGCCTCTTGGTGAAGCCCAATGCACGTCCACCCCGTGCGAGTCCCCAGACCTCTCACTGGGGGCGAATCGCAGCCCTCCCCTTCCGTAAGCGGCTCTATGATGAATTATTTAATGATTTATCCCCCTCCCAGTCTCCATCCTCATTCTCTTCTCAGTGCTTTCTCTGGGGGTCACCTCCTAAGTAAACTTAACACCAAACCCTTGTCTTAGAGGCAGCTTCCTGGAGAACCCAAGCAGACACCGCTCAGTATCTGCGTATTCCATATTATCTTTTCTCCTTCCTTTCTTTTCTCCTTGTCCCCATCCTAGTTATCCTTTTCTTTTTTGAATAGTTTCTTCCCTGTCATAATATTCACTGTATCTTTTAGATTTTATTTATTCTTGCAGTTACTTACACTAGGGAGTCAATATGTGGTTTACATGTACAGGTCTGATTTAACTTATGGGTATGGTCTCTAGTTATACCCATTTACCTATAAAAGCCTCAAGTTTATCTTTCTTTATGGTTGAGTAATACTCCATTGTATAAAAATACCACATCATTTTTATGCATTCCTCATTTCCTGAGATTTCATTTGTTTCCAAGACTTAGCTATGACAAATTATGCTGCTATAAACATAGGTACACATATATCACTGTGGGATGACGTTTTTAATTCTTCTGGAAAAATACCCAGAAGGGGAACAGCTGGGTTGAATGGGAC
Source organism: Dinomys branickii (assembly GCA_004027595.1). Lineage (NCBI taxonomy): Eukaryota > Metazoa > Chordata > Mammalia > Rodentia > Dinomyidae > Dinomys > Dinomys branickii. The sequence goes on from PVLD010021947.1 coordinate 4,849, forward strand.
CTCTAATCCCAGTTTTTTGAGGAATTTCCATATTATTTCCACAGTGGTTGTACCAGTCTACAATCCTAGCTAAAGTAGAGAAGGGTTCCTTTTTCCCCACAGCTCCACCAGCATTTATTGTTTGATTTCTTGATGATAGCCATTCTTTCTGGAGTGAGATGGAATCTCTGTATTCTTTTAATTGGCATTTCTCAAATGACCAATGATGTTGAACATTTTTTCATATATTTATTTGCCATTTGTATAACTTCATCTGAGAAGTGTGTATTCATCTCAGATGCCCATTTTTGGATTGGGTCTTTGAATGTGGGGGGCCTGATGTTTGAAAATTCTTTATATGTTCTAGATAGAAGTTCTTTGTCTGAGGGACAGTTGGCTAAATTATTTTCCTAATTCATGGGTTTTCTTTTTACTCTGTTGGTGATTTCTTTTGATGTGCAAAAACTTTTCCATAAGATGAGATCCCAATTGTTGATTCCTTAAAGTATTTCCCTTGCAGTTTGGTTTTTTATGACCTCTCTGCCTACGCTTATTTCTTTAAGAAATAAGTTTCAATCTATTTTCTCTTTTACTAGATTTAATGTTTCTATTATTTAGATCTTTGATCCAGTTTTACTTTATTTTAGAGTGTGGTGATAGACGTGGGTCTAGTTTTAGTCTTTGGCATGTGAAAAATCCAGTTTTTCCAACACCATTTATTAAAGAGGCCATCTTTCTTCCAGTAAACATGTTTGGCCCCTTGTCAAAGATAAGGTGGCTGAGTGTGTTTATAGTTATGTCTCTATCTTCTAATCAGTTCCATTGATCCTCAGTACTGTTTTTCACCAGTACATGCTGATTTTATCACAGTAGCTTTGTAGTATAATTTCAAGTCAAGGATTGTGATACCTCCTGCCTTGCCTTTGTTGGTCAGGATTGCTTTTGCTGTTCTAGGTCTCTTCCAGTTCCTGATAAATTTGAGGAATATTTTCTCTAGATCTATGAGGTATGCAAATGGTGTTTTGATCAGGATTCCATTTAATCTGTGTAACAGTTTTGGGAATATAGTCATTTTCACAATGTTGGTTCATCCTACCCATGAGCAAGGAATATCTTTCCATTTTCAATCCTCTTTGATCTCTTTCTTCAGAGTATTGTAATTTTAAATGTATAGATATTTTACTTCCTTTGTTAGATTCTTAATTATTTGGGGGGGGATGCTATTGTGAAGGGTGTATTTTCCCTAATTTCTATGCCAGTGAGTTTGCTTGTGTATAGGAATGATATGAATTTCTGAGTGTTGACTTTGTATCCAGCTTTGCAACTGAATTTGGTCATTAAATCTGGGAGTTTTTTGGTGCAGTTTTTGGGGTCTTCTATGTAGAGTAGTATGTCATCTGCAAATAATAATTTCGCTTCTTCCTTTCTTATCCTTATTCCTTTTATTTCTCTCCCTTGTCTAATTTCTCTGGCTAATGTGTCCACAACTGTATTGAATAGGAGTGGTGATAGTAGACATCCTTGTCTTGTTCCTGATTTTAAAATGAAAGCTTTCAGGTTTTGCCCATTTAGTATGACATTGGCATTGGTTTATCACAGATGGTTTTTATCAGGTTAAGCCAAAGACCGTCTATTCTAACTTTCTGTAGGGTTTTTATCATGAATGAATATTGGACTTTATCAAAAGATTTTTCTGCATCTATGGAAATAATTGTGTGATTTTTGTCTTTGGCTATGTAGATATGGTGTATTACATTTATTGATTTGCATATATTGAGCCACCTTCCATTCCTGGGATGACTCCCCCTTGATCATGGTGAATAATCTTGATGTGCTACATTCTTCTTGCTAGTATCTTTTTGAGGATTTTTGCACCTATGTTCATTAGGGAGATTGGCCTGTGGTTCTCTTCTTTTGGTTGGGTCTTTCTCTGATTTTGGTATCAGGATGATACTTATATCCAGGTATCAGTTAAAGAGAATTGCTTTCCTTTCAATTTCATTAAAAAGCTTGAGTAGTATTATTAAATTTTCTCTAAATTTCTTATAAAATTCACCTGTGGGTCCATCAACACCTACGCTTTGCTTTGTTGGTAAGGTTTTAATTACATTTTCAATTTCACTGACTGATACTCAGTTATTCAGGATTTTTATATCGTCTGGATTCAGCTTTGGTAAGTCATATGTATCCATTTCTTCTGTGTTCATTTCTTCTGTGTTTTCTACTCTATGAGAGTAAAGATTTTCAAAGTAGGTATTGATGATCTTCTGAATTTCTATAGGGTCTGTAGTGATTTCACCCTTTTTTTCCTTATTGTATGAATTTGACTTTTTGTTTCCTTTTTTTTGCTGAGTGGCTTCATTACAATTGTGGGTGCTGCAGCCACCAAACCGAAGGCAGCCAGTTCTCCACACCACTGTTCTGTCCATAACCAGGACACACTCCTCCTGTCTTCATGCTTTTAAGACTGATTTTGCTGAGATGATGATCAAAACATTAGAACATTATGTTTGGATACAGCTTAGTATTCTTTTTCAAATAACAGAGGAGGAGGGTGTTAGAAAAGGTCAAGAACCTTTTTTATATATTCTCCTTTAGGCTCAAATTTTTCATCAGTAAAATGCAGGCAGTAATACTCAGCTTAGAACTGCAAAGAATTGAAGAGTACAAAAGACTTTGAGAATTTGAAGTTTTAGGACAAATAGGAGACCACAAACAACAATCCTATCTAAAGAGTTGTCTCTAAGGACAGTACAAGCATTAACCAAAATATATGGTGAATGTTTAAGTGCAAAATAATTTATTATAGTAAAAGAAACATTGCCATTAATGCCCCTCAGAATACCCCCATCGTTCTAAACACACTTACTCCATTGTTCTTCCCGCGTTCTGAAGCAGGTCTGCAAGGTCTCTCTAGTGTCTTTATAGGGCATAATAAAAAAATAGTGAGTGCGCATAATCCCAGACTTTACATTATATTGCGAAGCTATAGTGATTTTAAACCATCATGGTACTGGCATAAAAACAGACATTTCAACCAAAGGAACAGAACGGAGGGTGCAGAAACAACTCCAGGCACATTCAGCCCATAGGGCCAAAAACACGCACTGGAGGAAAGACAGCCTCTTTAACAAGTGGTACTAGGAAAACTAATTATACACAGCAGGAGATTGAAACTTAAAGCTACATATCTTACCCTTTTTAAATCAAAATCAAAATAGATCAAAGAGATAAATATTAAAATAAAACACTTAATCTACTACAAGGTAAAATAGATTAAACTCTTGAAGATGTAGGCAGAGGCAAAGACTTCCTGAACAGAAGTTCAATTGCACCATAAATAACACCACAAATCAACAAATGGAACCATATCAAATTAGAAAGCTTCTGCAAAGCAAAGGGAGCAACCAAACAGTAGAGATGAGCTACAGAATGGGAAATGTATTTTGCCAGGAACTCCTAGAACAGAGAACTAATACCTAGAATATATAATGAATTCAAAATTTAGACACCCCCAAAATAAAAGACCCAATCCAAATATAGGTAACCTAAATGAACAGACACTTCTCAAAAGAGGTACAATAGCCAATAAATATATGGAAAAATGTTCAACATCACTGGCTATTCAAGAAATGCAAAATGAAACAACACTGAGATTCCATCTTATTCCAGAAAGAATGGCCAACACCAGAAAATAAGATAATAAATGCTAGTAAAGCTCTAAGGAAAAAGGAACCCTTCTAGAAATGGTGGGAGTGTAAACTAGCACAACCACTATGGAAACCAATATGGAGATTTCTCAAAAAACCAAAACTAGAAATCCTATTTGACCCAACTTTTCCTCTTCTAGGTATCTTCCTGAAAGGGTCACAGACATCATATTGCAGTGAGATAAGCACACCCATTTGTGTAGCAGCACAAACCATAACAGCTAAATCTCAGAACTGATGACTGGGTAATGAATGCATGGTATTTATACACAGCAGAGTACTACTGCGACAGAGAATAAATTTCTGTCCTTTGTATGACAAAGGATGCACCCTGAAACCACAGTGTTAGTAGGAATAAGCCATATAGGTTTACACATGACAGAAGCAAGGGTACAGATCTTCTGCAAAAGGGAGAGGATCAAGTGATGGGTGGAGGAAAGAGGGAACACAGTGGACAGGAAAGAAAAGGGGCTACATCACATGATGTATCCGCTCCCCATGAGGAATGTGAGCATTTTGTACTGAAAAAATGTACTGATAAAAATAAACATCACAGGCCAGGCATGGTGGCACATGCCTGTAATCTCGGCACTTGGGAGGCTGAGGCATGAAGATCATTACAAGTTCGAGACCAGCCTGGGCTACAAAGTGAGCTCAAGTGCAGCCTGAACTGCACAGCGAGACTCTGTCTCAAAAAACAATCCATCAATCAATCAATAAGTTTTAAAAAAACACTAAAGAAGTATGGTGGATGCTGCTGTCAGGCTTGTAGAAACAGTACAGTGTGTCCCCATCACATCTGGCACCCTGTAACTTCTGGCTCTTCCCCAAGTCAAAATGACTGTGGAGGGTAAACAGTTTTAATTGTTTCAGAATATTAAGGTAGCCACACAGCACAGCTAGAGACACTGAGAGCAGAGGACCTGGAGAGCTGCTTCAGAAAGCGTCAGTGCGGAGGGGCAAGTGTCCTCAAAGTGAGGGGCTGTTTTGTGGCAACTTCTTTTTACTGTAATCAATTTTTAAAATGTACATCCTCATCATTTTTCTATCATGTTTTGTATAGCACGCCTAGTGTTGCAATGTTCAGACATTCAGAGGTAGAGAGGGTCTAGAGGATGTCAGAGCCCAGCGCATTTCTGGTGGGAATAAGAAGAGGTGCATCCACTCCAGACAGCAATAGAACAGGATTTGGTGAAGTTAAAGGCACCCATGCTTTAGAGTGAAGCAGTTCTAGACCTAGATATAGATTTCAGAGAAATTCTAACAGTGATCACCCAGAAGGCCAAGAGCACACACACACACACATGGAGAGAGAGATGCACCACATCACTTTGTGGATAAGGAGAAAACCTGGTCAACTGTGGCTGGGCCAGTAGTACTGCAGAGTGATGGGACTGCTTCATGCAGTGCGAGGATTCAGTGTGCTGGGATGCAACGGGTATGGAGCTTTGAACACAGCAGTGAGTGAAAAACAAGAACAATTTGAGCAATACCATCTCCATTTATTAAACATATGCATATAGACCAACTAATGTACATCTTTAATGTGTGTGTGTGTGTATATACACACACACACACACACACACACACACACACACACACATATAAACAAGAGATATGAACAGTAATCACCGTGCGACATGTATGCACAAGATGGGGCTGGCCCAGCCATCTGCCATGAGCTGGAAGTGGGATCAACTCAAACTCTTGCGTGTGAATGAATGTGTGCATGAACAAATGACTGAGCAAGTGCTTTGGTCTTAGAATTAATTACCTGGATTTGCGTTTTGCTTTTGTCACTTACTAGCATGTTTTAATCATTGAGAAGAGCCTGTCTTTACAAATCTACACTATGGGTGCCAACAGGACCTACCTCACAAGATCACCGCGAAGGGTACAGGAAGTTCACGCACAGCACTTGTGGTGCCCAGGGCAGATGGAATGCACAGTGGATGCCAGAGCTCACTACTGGTGATCCAAGGTGATTCCTGACACAGTTCAGCAGGGCAGTGGAAGCACAGTTGCTGCTTGGAGGAAGGGAGATGGCCAGGGAACCTCATGTGGCTTTTTCGCCCCTAACATCAATGAAGAAGAGGAAGCAACTTCTCGCTTCCAGGTGCCACACGATGGCTGAGAGTGGAACAGTCTAAGCCAGGTGCGGCAGCATGCAGGAGCCCAGCTGCTCTTCTGAAAGAAAAGCTCCCAAGCGGGATGACTGAGCTGCTGAAACCAGGATCTGAGGAGCTGCAGCTCAGAGCTGGCTACTCTGGACCCCGAGCCCTATGCTATGGTAGCGCACTTCACAAAAGCTGTTTTGCGACCAGGAATTGGCTCCTCAGCACTGCTGTGGATTCTTCTCCAGCGGGTGTGGTCCTGGGCTTCCCAGATGGGCACAAGGAAGTCACCAGAGGAGACAAAGACTGACTACCGGCAATGACGGTGGGGAGACAAAGGGAACATGGCCAACGTGGTGGACACCATGAAGCTCGTTCCCGGGATGAGCTTGTACACAGCCTGCCCCAGAGTCCAGAACCCCAAGGGCTCAGGGAAGCAGCCTGTGTCTGCACAGTACCAATTTTCTCCTGCTCACAATTTCCCCAGTGCACCCCTCAGTACTGGTGCACCCTAGCAGCTGGAACTCTTTTAAAAAATGATTGTACATTTTTAGCATGTAAAAAGTGAGGCAAGAGGAATAAAGGCTGATTCCCTTAGTAATGTACGCATTAAATAAAACCAGTGTTGAAGAATAGTCACAGCCATTCTTGTGTTTGCCCGTGGTGCTTTATTTGCCTGCTGAAGGTAGGGGCATGTTAGTATTGCTGTCAGCACAACAGAAGGCATTAAAGGCTGGAACAGTGGTGTGAGAAGCTGCTCAAGGGAAACCTCTCCTCTGCTGGTTTTAGTGGAGTACTGTGATGCTTTATACCTGCAGGAAATGATTTTAGTTCCTCTGTTCCACTGCAGTTTGTAAAAGAAGCACTCATTCTGAAAAAAAAAGTTTAATCTACCAAGTGGTTAGCACCAGCATTCCAAAAACACTTCAGCAGCTAGCTTTCGTGTCTTCTCCAACTTCACTGCTGCAAAATAAGAAAAAATAATAGGTTGATAAAGATGAACACATTGAGAAATAAATGAAACTGGAGTTTATACATTCATATGTAGGCACAGTATCTCATATAACAAATAGTTTATATCAGAAAAAACTACTCTTCAATGGATCTCATACTGCATATTGTTTTCAGATCAGTAATTCTAATTACCAAATTCAAGTGTGTAGAATTGGTCAAGAAAAAAGAAAATTTTAAACACTGACTATTCCTCTCAATAAACCACAGACATCAGCAATACACCCATTCCAGCTCTCCTTATATATACATATAAATTCTGTTTTTCATTTTAAAAAACAAACATAAGAAACACAAATACATAAAACAGCATAGAGAGCAATAAAAATGATACAGAATTTCAGAATGTGGTGATAGGACATTGACAGTGGTTGTTATACTGCATAATGTCATCTTCAAAATGGTTGCACATACAACCAGATAAAGGCATACAAGATTGATCAAACAATTACACATTAACAGTTCCTTTCAATAAACCGACAGACATTAGTAGTAAAATTGTCCCAGCTATCCTGTGTATATTTATACATATTTTTCCCTCTTCCTTCTTTCTTTTTCCTCTCCCCTCCTTCATCCCAGTTGCTCCTTCCTATCTGAGCAGTTTCTTTGCCCTTTGAAAATAACTATTGTACCTTTCAGATTTTATTTACTCTTTCACGTTCTTATAGTAGGGAAGAAATATGATGTTTGCACATGTGAATCTGCATCATTTCCAATGTTTTCTTAAAGTTATTATTTTTTATTTTTTTACTTGTTACTGTCTTTGCTTGTTTGATCAAGCTTACATTCTTATGTCTAACGGACTGAACAACTTCACTGAAGGTAATGGCATGTAATATAGCAACCACTGTGAATTTCTATCATTTTATCTTGAGGTCATGTATCATTATTGATGTTTTTGTGCTGTTTTGATTTTTGTCTTCATTGTTGTTTCGTCAGCATTTTTTAATTTTTAAAATTAAAAATATTATTCTTATTCTTTAGCCAAATTCTTGTTATTCAATGAACAGCAAAAGTAAAATCTAGATCTATTCCTTCACATCCCACTCTGGCTCCTTAGGAACTTGCAGAGAAATTCTGCCTCACGGACAAGGGCCACGATGGCTTTGCGAACAGCTACACTCTAAGAGTACGGCACGCACCACCCACAGCCCTCAGCTTTAATTATGTGACCACTGCCTTTCCTTTCCTTTCACAGCAACTGCGTCACTCCCTGAAATGTAACTTCTCAAATAAAGAAGTAAAGTGGGCAGGAGTTGGATTAAGTCCTCATTTTTGCAAAATGGAACATTACAAAAAACAAAAGCAGCTAAGAACAGCTTGCTTTGTATCCCTGTGTCAATTTTCGTAGCTTTACAAGGTTGCCGTGAGGTAGGGGCGTGAGTTGTTATTTATCTAGTCTTTATTTCTTTATTCGTCTAGTTTCTGTGTGTTCCTATTTGATAGGGTTAGACTGTCTGGAACAGATAAGGTCAACCTAATGGGCTGGAGATGGGTATTTGAAACTATGAAGTCAAAGCATACAAACAGTATAAAAGAAAACATCAGAAATAAAGTGAGAAGAGAATTTATTTCTAAAACATGAGTCTGATGGAACACTCTGATAAAATGCACCAGGGGAGGAAATGACCAGCACTTCTTATGGGTCGGCGTCATCTCGTGGCTAACAATGGAGTGTACAAAATTACAAGTGCCTTTTGTATAGGCAACTCTGCTCTCTCCCGGGAAATATCATGGGGCAATGTTATGAAACGGTGGTGGTCCAGGAGACCTGCGCCCCGGAGCTGGCCGCACTTGGGAATATGTCTACTGCAAGACGCAAGATAGAGGAACCCTGCGCAGAGCACAGCCATGAAGCTGAGCGGCCTTTGAGACAGGGACGCACTGTGTCCCACTTCTTAAACCCGAAGGAGAAGGTGGGGAAGGGCCCTAAAGCCAGCGTGCAGCCCCGCCCCTGCTCTGGTTTGCTCTGGCCGTGGAAAATTGCCGGCAGGAAGAGCGCTGCAGTTTTCATCGTTCGGGCCTCTCCGCAGCTTTAGAAGGAGGGCAGGGAGTGACTAAGTTGCATTTCTCCCTTATTTTTCTAACAAATAAAAAGTACTATTAGTTTGATTTTCCTGAAAGAACCAACATACAGTAGTTAACATGACAACAGACTCACAGAAATCATCATTTGACTAAACTTAAGGACTATGTGTCTGATGTGCTAAGCATCTTACATAGGCATGTTACCATCATATCCTTCAATCCCATTTTATAGATAATGAAATCAATACACAAGATCAAACAGTGTGTTCAACCTGCAGGACTGCAAATTAAACAGAGTTCATAAACTGTTTTCTATTTGTTTTATTGTTTGTGAAGTGATTAGTTTGTCTTAGTCACACCAAAGGATATACGGACGATGACTGAGAGTTTACATCACTGCCTTGTGAGATGTAAACTCTCAGTCATCAGAAAAGTTTCAGCAGGAGGTATATAAGTATATATGCTGTAGACAGGATTGCCCTATCGAATAAAATATTGAACTAAATGCCCTGTGAGTTCCCTTTAAAATAGTACTTTTTATAATATCTGAATAATCAAATCCCACCAAGCAGAATAGGCAGCCCATCCTCAGCTGCCGAGGTGCTGGCAAACTCAGCACTGCTCTCAGTTCTTCCCGAGCCAGCTGGGAGATCAGAGTTACGTTTGGAACTATACTTCAGCAGTTGGGCAGAGATTATTTATGATTCTATGATAGGTAAAGTCATCATTTGTACACTTTATGAAGATTTTATTTTCCTTTGTCAGTCACAATATAGGTAAAGAGATAAATAACTTGACGGAAACAAAGCTAACCATTGACAAAGATGAGGGCCATGAAATAAATCACCAAATAAGTCTTTGTATTCAGAGTAGCAAGCAGGTGAGTCTCAGTATTTTAACGTCAACTGAACAACTCACTTATGTGGGCTTTAAGAGAAGATAAATAAGAAGGAATTTGAACACTTACAAAATCACAATTCTGAAGAGTCAAATTCCAAATTTTTTGTTGTTTAGCATTAACTTGGGTTAGTGAGTGCATTCTTGTGAAATATTAAGCCAATAGTACAAAAAGCATTCTTTAACAGAAAGTGCTGTGTGAACTGCCTTTTCATTCCTGTCTAGAGAAAAAATAAACATGCACAGTCCTTACTACCAAAGAAAAACTAAATCATTTACACACATGTTATATTCTTACAAACATGAAGCCAGATGCCATGTACCCAGAACAAAAAGCCATCTCTAGGAATTAATAAATATATCATATCATTATTAATGTTTTATTTTGAAAGATTTAAATGTATTTTACACATGTGTGTAACTATTAATTTTGATATAGAAACACAAGGTCAGGTATTAGAATTTATTGAATTTATTATCTATAAAATGATCAGTAACTAAAGTCCTACAGAGGTAGCATGATAGAGACCGGAAGTATAGTGGACTCTGGAGCATGCAACATTGAGTCTGCGTGAGAATGCCCTCTACTCAGAAGATCTGAGTTCCAAAGAGTAATTAATCTCCATCTAACTATTTGTTTTTAGTTGAAAAAATCTAGACATAGTCTTCCCAAGGCTCCACACAGAGGAGTTACAAAGTCTGTCCAGTGTCTAATGATTTCTCAACTTCAGCCCTCATTAAATACGAGCTCTAACTTGAACCTGTTGAGATGAGTTTGGAGAAACTGAAATTGCCAGACTCCCATCTGAGTTCCTAGAAGAGAAAAATGAAACATTTTTTTTCCTATTGGCTGCTTCAGAGTCAGAATCTCTCAAATTTCAGTTCTAGGACTGGCCAACCAAGTGCAAAAACACGGAAATTACAAATGAGAGGGTCTCGCTGCCTGTTAAATGAGTTTCCCTCCTCATCCTCTTGCTGAGAGCATTTGCGTTAGACCTGCCATCGTAGGTGCTTTCTCCCTCCTTGATGTGTCCATAAAACCTTCAGAAAACTAGATTCAACCAGACATCACCAGGCTGAGGGAGGAAGATCTCAAGTTGGAGCCCAGCTTGGGCAACACAGCAATTTAGCGAGACCTTATCTCAAAACTTTAAAAGGGGTTAAGGATGTAGCTCTGTGCAAATGCCCTGGCTTCAATCACCAGAAATAAGGAAGAAAGGGAAGGAGGGAGGGTGGGATAAAAGGAGGGAGGGGGATGGAAGGCAAGGGTGGAGATGCAGAGGAAACTGGGTGAGTCTTTCATCAGGCCCAGGAAAATCTTTCCAAGGGCTTAGGAATGATCTCCTGGGAGCCCAGCAAGCACAAGTTTGAGCTCAGCCTGAGCAACCTAGTATCTTAGTGAGACCAAGTCTCAAAAAAAAAAAAAAAAAAAACTGTAAATGCTGGGAGTATAGGTCATTGTGAAAGCCCTGCTTTCAAACCCCAGTACTGAAGACTGGGGGCTGGGGAGGACCACATCTCTGGAATGTTAACATCCAAGGAACATAATGTCCCTGTCTCCTCTTCCTAAGCGAGGTCAGACTCTAAGATCAGCTGATGCCTGGTCTAAATTGTTAACTACCTCCCGTTCCAATGACAAGTTTTCTTTTCCTTTGTGTAAAACTCAAATTATCAGGTGAATTTACGATGAAGTAGTGTTTTAAGTGGTAAATGACTTCCTCTAGTTGGGGATGAAGTGAATTATTATTTTATCTTGAGAACATGTACACAATGGATTGCATCTCTGGTTATTAAGGATGAGATTTTTTTCCTGTATTTACAAACTCTTAGTGGATTTCTATGATGTGTATCACATTCTGATTTATTACTTATTCAATGATAAAATACTTTGTCTATTAGCTTTTAAAGAGGACTTCTACGTTTGCAGAAAGATGATTATGATTGCTATTATTTCTGTGCTTCTCCAAAATAGGCTAGAGACATAGGGCAAGAATAAATGACAGAAAAAAATCACTTTGATGAGTCAATTTTTGTCAAATCTAGACCCTTCTAGATGTCTGGAAAAGGTGACTGTTCCTTCAGTTGTCTGTGTTAGCTGGATTTATTTTTGTAAGAAATTTACCTGGTCTTCTAGTCAGCTGTCTATAAAGGATATGAACCTTCTTTTAATCAATGGGCAATAATCCAGATTCCAAGTTCTTGCCTAAGATTACAGCTGTGAACTCAGCAGCACACGATTTACCAAACCTCTATTTTTAGAAATAATACTTTTGTGCAACTCCCTAAAGAGAATAAAGTGAGTCTAGTCTTCTTAATGATCTCATCTTTACCCTTGACTTAAACCAGAGTGAGTGTGGCCCCGTAAACAAGCAGCTTTCTTTCTCTAATCTCTTCTAGAGAATGAAGGCAGAGGAATAGCTTTATTTTATAAGAAATTTAGACATGGCAGAGGTTCTGAGATTCCAAATAAAATGAACGGGAAAAGCTTATGTACCATGAAGTAGCGAACAAGTCCTAGTCAGAGGGCACTTCATAGTTACCTTGCAGTCACAACTGTAACCATGACCACTCTTAAATATTTATCAAAATCTGAAAAGAAAAGGAGTAAGAGAACAAGAGAACAAGTTGCTGGGTATGTGTTTTATGAGAAGCTAGCTGTGTTAATAACAAATAAATCTGAGCAGTCAGAATCAAATGCATCTGATCATGTTTTTGGCAATTGACCTTCATGTTGAAAAGAATACAGTCTTGGGGCTTTGGGTAGCAGGTGATAGGAGCAGGTGTTTGTATCTCGCTCTCTACTATGACTTTTACAGCTCATCCTGTAAAAGAAAAGTATGTTTTAAGCTGTCCATGCCAAATTCATAAGACATGGTAAACACAATCAGAAATCACTGCTGTTAATTGAATTCAGTTTTCTTCTAAGTAACTGCAGTCAGAAATTGTTTGTCTCAGGCAATGAATATACTGTTCTTGAGTGGCATTAAATATTCACCTATTTGGAAAGTACTGCTTTGGTGTAAATAGGGGAAATCTATGAAAGTAATGTTCTTTGAACACTGCTCATTCGGCAGCATAATGTCACAAATCAGTTATTTAGGAGCACATCTGTTTACGTGAGGGTCCGTCAGTCCCCAGCTAGTTTTGTATGTGTTGCACAAAGTAAAATGGAAGCGCTGCTGGGATACCCTGAGCCCGTACAGCTGCACTGAGCGCTGCGCCTCACCTGGGCAGTTTCCAGTCCACATGTGGAAGCCAAGGAAAACAGAAAGTATTAGACTTGAGATTAAAGTGAACTTCAACATATAACAGATTTCTCAAAATTAATGTTGTAGGCAACTGAGTAGATAGAAGTATTGGATAGAAATAGAATGGGCAATTGGGGCTGGGCCCTTGGAAGACAAGATACCTTAGGGCTGCGAGCCAGACCTCAAGACAAGATTAAACAAATGCCCCCACATACCTCTCTCGGAATGGACATCAGGGATTGATATTCTAGTTGATAGGTCTCTATCAACCTTGAAAAAGTCGGGAAGATTCATTAGCCCAACCCCCTACAGGAAAAGCCCTTGTCCTGTATTCATGTCCCCTTGCTGCATGACTGGATTCCCCATCTGATCCCAAGTTAACCAAATTTACCCAAGCAATTATGCTTGTAATCTTATTGGTTGACCACAGTTTTGTCCACTTCATGCCCACCTTATGAGTTCCCATTTTCTCTCCACCTTGGCCCCACCTCATCTCATAGTTTTGGTCTATAAAAGTCCCTGGAAAAGGCAGATTCCTTGGCAATCCACTCAGGCCCCCTCTGGGACAGAAGCTTTCTTTCTCCCAATAAATAAATATATTCTGCTCTTCACCTCCATTGTTCCTAAAATTCATTCTTTGATTTTAGAGAACATGAACTCGTCCACACAGCTTTCAGGTTAGGAGTTTCTGTCCCCTATATCATTAATATAACACAAGTTAAAGTACATACCATGAGTTCATGCCACTGGGCAGGAATATATGACCCAAATATTTGGTAATTGAAAGCATTCGCTGAAACAATTTTTTGAATGACCCTCCTGCTGTCACTTTCTTTCTGTTTTTTTTTAATTAATTAAATAGCCGACTTTATTGACCCTGGACTGCCAGTGAAGGAACTGTAAGCTAAGGGGAGTCACACTGGCGCCATGGGAGACTTCACAGCCTGCCGAGACTTCTGCCCCACTTCCCCGCCACCACTGGAGCAGAGCCTGGAGCTGAGCGCTGCGACAGTCGCTCCGGGTGACCAACGCTCAGCTGGGGCTGAGGCCCCCGCTAGGGGCAAAATGCAACTGCTCTTTCGAGATGTTTCTTTAAAAATTATGTGAGTTATAGAAGTGATACGAGAGCTCAATCAGAGCAGCCTGAGATCTGTCTGTATCTCAGTGAACTGAGTTGATTTTTAAAGCTGATTATCCACAAATTGCATCACTGGATGCGAGAAATGAGAATCTGGTGGTGAAGAAGGCGAACTGCTAGACAGGGGAAGAAAACCGAGGAACACTCCGAGCACCAGCGCCAGCCTCCTGCACAGCTCAGGAGCACAGGCACGGAACCGGAATGGTTTGCGCTGGTACGCCACGTGTGTGAAGACCAGCACTGCTCTTTTAGAAAACACATTTTTTCTTGGATAAAGTTTTGTAGGGTAAATAAATATAGGGAAAGGGTTTTGTGAAACATAAGGGTCAGCATTCCAATTTGACCACCTATCATAATGAGTTGTACAAAGTTGCAAATTGCTCCAAAATGGGCCAGCTTTACTAAGAAAAAAAAATAGCATGGCAGAAGCATAAGAAAGGCCTTTTGCTTTTTTTGGGGGGGGGGGTAACACTAACAGTTCCTGTCTCTCACAACTGTTAAGCTTTAACTTCTTTTATGGAATTTTTCATATATCCCAAACTTATTCAAAATCTCTTTTTGGCAGCCTTATCCACTAGCTTAATTTTAAGTTATGTCTATAGGCTTTTGATAATTGATGTCAAAAAGTTCGAATACTACATCTACCATACCACCCTGGCAAACCGGAATTCTTTTGCTCACCTAACATTCAGATCTCCATACAGCATTTATTACCTAAACTGAAGGCTTTTATAATTTAAATAACCAACTGATTTTCTCTTGTTATGTAAAAACACTACTATTGTGTCCATAGGGCATCTGTGAACTTAACCAAAATTTTGTGTTTGAGATAAATATATTTGACTGTTTTTTTTACATTCATCTGAAAAGCCCAACGTGTGTTCACCCATTTTCTTATTTTGGGATATACGTTTGCCAGTTTGTTTCACTTTTACACAATCTGCCATCATGAGACCGAAGGGGGCAGCACACGGGACAAAGAGTGAAGAGCTTGAACACACAGAGAGAGCTTATGACTTTACCCTACAGACTGACTTCCCTCAGCCTCAGTTTCCTCATCTGTAAAAGTGGAATACTACAAATATTTAATTTGAAATGTTTTTGTGAAGATTAAGTGCATAATACTATTTCTAACATATAGTAAGTTTGCCATGAAGTGGCAGTTGTAATAATCCGTGTGGCAAGAACACACAAGCGGGAACCATAACGCCCGAGGAAGAGGGGTTCCTACAGTTTTCTCAGGGCTACCGTGTGTCTGTGAGGCTACTGTATGTGCTCACTCAGAACGAATGGTCCTAGATTTGGGATTTTGCCTTAATGGAGAAACGGTCATGGATGCCAGTACACACGTATTCATAACGTACCTTCATATTTTAGACTAATGTCACCATGGAAGGCCACACTGGTCTTGTATGATGGAAACTTTAAATTCACAGAAATACAGATGTCAGCTTATGAAAAGTATATAACCCATCCTAAATTGTGAAAAATATGCTTTGAACAGGAAAATTCAAGGTTTGTTTGAATTTTATTATTTCGGCCTCTCTTCTGCTCTGTGCTTGCTTCTTCTGAATTTGGAGACATCAGTGTTAATGTTCTCCACCTGTGACATCTCAGATGAACGTGCAGCTACCTGCTTCCTTCCTAAAGACAAGTCCTTTACATTTCACTTTTTTCTTCAATTTTCTATTTTAGCCAAAGGACAGAGAAGAAGAAAACACTGCTCAGTTATCCTTTCTCTTGATGAACACAAACTGAGATCATGCAGAGAATTTTCTTTTCTCTGTATAGCATGGCTTTTGTGAGAATTTTCAAACATCCCCATGGGTGGCGTGGTGGCAAGTACCTGCGGTCCCGGCCACTCAGGAGGCTAAGGCACGAGGACAGGCCCGAGGCCAGACTAGGCAATTCACCAAGAGTCTGTCACCCAAAACGAAGCTGATAAAAGGCCTGGAGCTGTGGCTCACTAAGTTTGGTCTTTAACACACAAAGAAAGGAGGCAGGGACAAGCAGGGAGGGGAAGGAGGAAGGAAGGAAGAAGGCACAATTTTTTATCATTAAAAATAAGATGGGCTATTTGTACAGCCTCACATAGAAATGCAAAAGTAGATCTCCAATTGTGTCCGACATTTACCTCTTTGGAATCAAGAGTTTCGTGTTCAGGAATAGTCACCATTGGATGACTCAGCTTCACAGAAAAGATGCCCAGGATGTGATCAGGAGTAAAAACAAGGAGAAACAAATATTTAAATTTTATGTAAGTAGGCAATTAGATAATGCATAAAGTATGTTATTGCAGATGATAGATGTAGATGCTACCGAGTATAAATATTAAGATTCGATTATCATTAAGAAACAAGGAAGCAACTGTGGCCAACATTGTGTACTTGGAGCATAAAGCCACATATTATCCATGTTGCATCACTCATAAACTCTCATAAACTGGACAGCATATACTGTCATTTAACATTTACTTAACAAATGGTCAAACACCCTGCCCAATGTCACAGAAAGTAAACTAAGTAAGTTAAATTTATGTTACTTCCTCACCACTAGCCTCTAATTAAAAAGTTCAGAGGAAAATCAACAAAACTATGAATACCTACTGCTAAACATAGTTCCATCTGTAGATGGCATAATTTTAGGAACGCAAAGTATTGTGCATCATTGTACATGTTAATAATATCATGCAGAGGGGCTTCAGGAAGAATGCCATCTTACCAGGCGATATTACTGTAAAGTAACTTTCAGTACAGTAACTGACGCCTGCTGGGAGGGAGGTTCTTCTCCATGTGGGAGTTTTTATGACTGCATGGGTCTTCTGAGCAATACCGGCACACATAAAGCCACCAATAACAAAGTCATCGACAAGCGGGAGAGACAGACTGGGAAACCAAGAGAAGGGAAGAGCAAGGGTTTCTGATGAAGTCTGAATTTCATCCTACGTTAGGGTCCCTGCAAGGTCAGACTGGCCAGAACATTCCTTGTTTCTGCTACTGCCCTGGGAAAATGAGGGCAGTGGACATGCCAGATCCCATTCCCTTTCGGCAGGGTCCTGCACTGGAGCGATTTCAGGGAGGCCCACAGTTTTGACTCGGCCACAAGAGGACTCGAGCTGTGCTGCTGGACACTAGGAGGTCCCTCCTGAGATCTCTTCAGACTGAAGAACCGAGCATGCTTTTATTTAAAGTTATCGCTTCACTAAATCTCAGTTCTCACACTCTGTTCCCAACCGTAAAATCTTGTTATCATAGCATCAGGACTCCTTCCAGCTGCCCAATACCACTGCTTTAAATAGACGCAGCATCAACTAGAGACCTAACTAGCACTCCAGGAGGCAACAGAAATTGCCTCCTTTCTCCCGTGCATGGTAATCACCTGAAAACCTAAGCATGGCTTAGGGAGGATCAGACTCTGGGCACTGCTTCAAATGCCAAACCCAAGTCATCGGTCCTGGACACAGCAGTCTTTAATAGACTGATGCGAACTTGCACAGTATTTATCTGAATCATCAGAGTTTGTCAAATGTCAAATTTTTATTCTTTTAATTTCCTAATCTTGAAAAAGAATTATCCTGATAGTTTTAAATGTTAGTAAACCCATTAAAAAATGTTGGACAGAATCAGTAACTGAGTCATTATATGATGCCTGCTTTTATTATTACATTCCTTCTTTCATGAATGTCTCATGAACATCGTGGGTTTAGTCAAAAGAATTCGCTAGGTTCCTGTGTGACAAATGATCTACGTACTTCTGTCCACAACGACACAGGAAGATAAGCTCTGTTACTTCTCTGCTTTGCAGAGGAGGAAACTAGAACTAGAATTTACATAAGGTCCAAGGCTGTCAGGCGGAGGACCATGGCTCGGATCTGGGGTTATGGTTTCCAGAGACGTGCTAGATGGACACAGGAGGTGGTAACATGGCTCAAGAATGGATGGGGAAGGAAGGCCAGGAGGCAGGGCAGAGAGCAGGGAAAGCCCACATAATAAAACCAAGAGTCCACTGAGAGATCAGGACAGCAGAGGAGAGGCTGGGGGCGCTGCAGAACCACACAGCAGCCCTGTAGGGTGGGCAGGTATTGGCACAGGTCTCAGAGCTTGATTCTCCCCAAGAGTGAGAAGTCACTGACATATGAGAAAGGGACCCACATGGTCAGATTTTCATTCCAAAACAGCCACTGTGACTGGTGTATAAATTACTGATGGGAAAATAGATGCTTATTTAATTCATGGGGGTGGGCAGGGGGAAGCAAAAGGAAGAGTGTCTATGAAAACTGTGTCCAAGGAATTAGACCAGACTCATTTGTCTAGGTGACTCTTTCCCTCCTATTTTCTAGCATGAGTGGGAAAAAGCAGCAAGAAGACACACTGATCAGGGGAGAAAGTGGGGAAACATTGGGAAGAAATCATACTGAACTCTGAAGTCACGGCTGCATGCTACGTGCAGGGGCTTTGCAACGCCATAGGAGTAGAGATATCACGTGGTAAGAAAATTCTGCCAGTGTCAGAATAATGGAGATTAGAACACTAGAACATTCAAATCAGTTTTACTTAGGTGAATAGCTTGCTCCCCAGAGAGGGAGCAGGAAGATCCCAAAGGGCAAAGAGTCTGTGGGCTTGGCGGTGGGTCCTCTGGAGAACAAATTACTGTTTTGCATCAAAGAAAAAAAACTAAAAATGTACGGTTTTCTCATCAGTACATGATTCAACACAGACTGATGAATGAAATAAAATGTTCAGGTGAAATGAGATTAAAACATACTTTGTCCTCCAGGAAAAATCCAGTTTTACATATTGTGTAACAAATTAATTAGACCTTTGCCCATGAATCACTATTAGATAATCAGCAGGTGGTATTTAAAGAAAACGTTCAGTTGGTTTTTATTGTACCCCTGATCACGGATGCAAAGGAACTAAAAGTTTTATGAGGCGTTTGTTACCAGCATGGAGTTTCTCAGGAATGTTACTGAAGAGACACAACCTCTCCAGCCAACTGGAGAAATGAGAATCCAACGTTGATGCAAAGAAGGCATTCAAAGTGGTAAGCCGGTCAAGTCTTAGGTGTGTAACAGAAGTAGAATTTAAAGCTCTGCTGTCTGTGAAACACTTCTGGCCTGAAAATAGAGTGAGTGTTCTTGACAGCCAGTTTGAGAGGCTGAGGCAGAGTTGCCGCAAGGTCTGATGCTTTACAATCATCAAGGGACACATTTCAGTTCGAATTCACCTCTCTAGGACCGCTGCTTGTGGCCCTCCTGTACCTTCCCCTTCTGTCTCTCCGCTTAGCACTGTCAACTTCAAGAACGTCTCTCACATAAAACACTATCTTTTGCATAAGTGTAATTGTATCATAAGGAGATGAGAAGCTGTTAGAAACCCTCATTTCTGTGTCACTCTTCTTTGGGTTTCTTCACAAGAACCACACACTCAGCAGGGAAGAGACACACGAGTCTTGAATGAATAAAGTAAAGAAAGAAGAAATGAATGAATGAATGAATGAATGAATAAAATTAGAGAAAAAAAGAGAGTTTTTGACTGGAAAAATTAAAGAATTTTAGAGAAATTCCCAATTAATAGAGAATTAGCAAATGTTTGCTGCATCTTAAAGGTTCCCTCATTTACAGACATTTTCAAGCTGGAGACCCTTCAGGTAGAATATCACACAAGCACACTTTGTTTAATCCTCCTACTCGATTTGCTTCACAAAGAATTGAACCTTGTCAGTGTTCAAGCCTAGCTTCCGCATTCAGGACGCTATTCCAGCTTCTCTTGGGCCGTTCCCAGGTCTTAGAGCATGAGGTCTGCAATCACCTACATCTGGGCAGTGGCCTGCCCCTGTTATAGGAAGTTGGAGGTCTCCATGGTAACATCTCCTCTAGGAGCTAAAGGTCAGAGGTCATCTGTTATCAAGCTAAGCTTGCACATCTGCCTTGCTTTTCTAACTTTAGAGATGGGAGATTTTGTTCCCTGATTTACAACATACCATGGTACACAGGGAAATGCTGACATCATCCTATGAATTTCAGATTCCAACACTGAATCTGCACATAGAGAGGGACGCAAAATTCTGAGTGCCTAGCAATTTATGTTTGTGTGAACAGACGGAATTGATATGCTTCAAGCATTTACCTGTTCACACCTCATACTGATTGTACTCCAAATGCTGTCATCAAGTAAGCTGTGTTGCAGTTATGTGATTAAACAGCTTCCCAGATATCTATTTATGATGCCTGCTCACAGCCCAGACACTGAGCCTGATATCAGGGCACAGCGGTGAGCACTGCTCCTGCCCTTGAAGCCACAATCTGTGGGACGGTGGATACTAAGTATGTAACCAGGAACACATAGAAGCAAGCCCAAACTAATGCATTAGGAAACAAAAGCACTGAGTGTTACAGGGATCCACTGTTGATAAATCTGACCTAGGCTAGGAAGATGAAGGAAAATTTTTCCAAGCAGCTGAAGTCCAAAAGTTTAAATTACTCTGGAAACTGAGGCAGGAGGATCACAAATTCCAACCCATCTTGGGCAAGTTAGTGAGAGCCTGTTTCAAAATAAAAAATGACATAAAAGCTGCCTGAGGATGTAGCTCAGTGCAAAAGCTCTGGGTTCACTCTCCAGCACCAAAAAAGAAAAAAAAAAAAAAAAACTAAGCAAATAATAAGATGAAGAGGTGTGAAGAGTACCGTTGCTGCAGCTACTAAGGAGAAATGACTAGTAGGCTGACGGGAAGGCAGGGCAAATATTCAGCACACACAGGCAGGATCAGGGAGGGAGGGCAGCATGTCGGGGTGCCAGGACAGGAGTTCACACGCACCGACTCCACTTCCGATCCAAAGGCACAGGCCCTCGAACGCACTCATTAAATGAGCTAACACTGTTACCCTGAGTTTGCTCACTTCCCAGGACGGCTGCAAGCTGCTTGATGACAGGGCTCATCATAGCCTCTGACTTACGTGTAAACAAGGGCTGTTTCATTCTGCTGCTGAAGGTTCCATACAGGACCATGGGACAAAATGTGAAGAGTTCTCTTTGCTGAGGCTGCTTTATGGATGTGCTACGAGGAACAATCTGGCTTCAGTAAGAGAAACATTCCACTTCTATCAAAGAGACTTGGCTATGTCATAAAGATTTAATCTGTAGCTGGGCATAGTGATGCATGCCTGTAATCCTAGCACACAAGAAACATCTCCATCAGGCCATAGAAGAGATTAAAGCAGAAATAAGCCACATGTTTGCAATTTATGAAACAATTACGTCCGAAGTAACGAAACAACTCCATCAGGCCATAGAACAGATTAAAGCAGAAATTAGTCACATACTTGCAATCTTGGAAACGATCACATCTGAAGTAAAGAAACAACTCCATCAGGCCACAAAAGAGATTAAAGTAGAAATAATCTCTCAGAAAAAAATGAACTGAAAACCATAATGGAAGAAATGTTTCACACACACAGAGAAGAAATATATAAAAGAAGAAAATAGGAAACAAATGGAAACGTTACAAGAGCAATTTAGGAATGAATTACCACAAATGAAACTGATCCAAAGAGATTGCCAGGAATTGAAAACTTCCATTGAAAGCTGGCAAAACCGCTTAAATGAAGCCGAAGACAGAATTTCAGATCTTGAAAACAGCATGGCAGCTAATGAGCGTGAAAGGAAGGATCTCATAAAGTCATCAAGGATCCAAGAAAAATCAATCCAACAGCTGCAAGGTGAGGCAAAAAGAAATAATATTTGAGTTATAGGAGTTAGTGAAACAGCAGGAGACAACACAAAAGATTTAAAAACAATATTTGCCGAAATAATAGCAGAAAATTTCCCAAACATGGTAAAAGATACTGAAGTACAGTTAATCGAGGCATATAGAACCTCAACGAGCCATAACCCAAAGAAAACCACACACAGACATATAATAGTTAAGATCCCAGACATCCAGCAAAAGAACACAATATTAAAAGCTGCTAGAGAAAAGAAACAGATCACCTATAAAGGAAAGCCCATCAGAATCACAGCAGACTTCTAAACGGAAACCATGAAATCAAGAGCTTGGAGCGAGATATTACAGATTCTGAGACAAAACAACTTCCAACCCAGACTGATGTATCCTGTAAAACTATACTTCAAATTCAAAGGAGAAATAAAATTTTTCCATGACAAAGAACAACTGAAGAACTTCATGAGTGCCAAACCAGCTTTACAAAAAGCACTAAAAGATATTCTAGACAGAGAAAAAATGACTACAATCCGAAGAACAACAATAGAAATAAACCCTCAAACAGAACAAGTAAGTAAACAGACAGCAAAAGAAGGAAAACAACAAGTAAATAACATGACTAGAATAAGCCAACATATAACCATTCTAGCCATTAATGTAAATGGCCTCAATTCACCAGCCAAAAGGAAAAGATTGGAAGAGTGGATTAAGGAACACAATCCAACGATATGCTGTATACAGGAAACACATTTTACTCAAAAGGAAATCCACAGGCTGAAAGTTAAAGGATAGAAGATAATTCTTCATGCAACAGGTCCCCAGAAAAAAGCAGGGGTAGCTATTATGTTTGCAGACAATGTAAACTTCAAACCAAAAACAATCAAAAGAGATAAAGAAGGCCATTACATTCTAGTTAGGGGAAAACTGCAAGAGGAAGAGGTAACAATCCTAAACATTTATGCACCAAACAATGGAGCACCAAACTTTACAAGTCAAATCTTAACAGGCGTGAAATATCAAATAACTAATAACACTATTGTAATAGGGGACCTAAACACCCCTCTGATGCAAAGAGACAGGTCAACTGGACAGAAACTCAGCAAAGAAATAACAGACCTGAACTAAAAGTGTGAACAAATGGACCTAGTAGATGTATAGAGTGTTCCGCCCCACAACATCAGAATACACATTTTTCTCAGCTGCACATGGGTCTTTCTCTAAAATTGACCACATTCTAGCCCATAAAGCATATCTACCTAAATGCAAAAGAATTGAAGTTATTCCACGCATATTATCGGACCACAGTGAGATGAAATTGGAAATTAAAGACAAAGAGAACTCCAAAAACTGCACAAACGCTTGGAAATTAGACAACAACCTCCTGAATAACCAATGGGTGACACAAGAAGTTAAAGAAGAAATTTAAAAATACCTACAAATAAATGAAAATGCAAGTACAAGCTACTGGAATCTGTGGGATGCAATGAAAGCAGTCCTCAGAGGGAAATTTATAGCAATAAACTCATATACAAAGAAAACAGAAAGAGAGCAAATAAATAGCCTAATGATAAACCTCAAACTCTTAGAAAAAGAACAACAAGCCAAACAAAGAGCCCAAAGAAGGGAGGAGATTATAAAACTCAGGGCAGAAATTAATGCAATTGAGATGAAGAAAACTCTACAAAAAATAAGTGAATCAAAGAGTTGGTTCTTTGAAAGAATAAATAAAATTGATAAACCCCTAGCCAACCTTATCAAAAAAAGAAGGGAAAGAACTCAAATTCATGCAATAAGGAATGAAAAGGATGAAGTCACTACAGATCCCACAGAAATCCAAAAGATCATTAATACCTACTTTTAAAATCTTTACTCCCATAGGATAGAAAATTCAGAAGAAATGGACAGATTCCTAGAAAGGTACAAATTACCAAAATTGAATCAGGAAAACGTAAAAATCCTGAACAACCCAATATCAATTAATGAGATTGAAAACATCATTAAAAACTTACCAACAAAGAAAAGTCCAGGCCCTGATGGATTCACAGCAGAATTCTATAAAACGTTCAGAGAAGATTTCATGCCAAAAGTCCTCAAACTCTTCAATGAAATCGAAAAGGAAGCAACTCTCCCTAACACATTTCTGGAGGCAAGTATTATACTGATACCAAAACCAGAGAGGGACCCAACCAAGAAAGAGAACTATAGGCCAATCTCTCTAATGAACATAGATGCAAAGATACTCAACAAAATACTACCAAATAGATTACAGTGAATCATAAGGAAAATTATACACCACGACCAGGTAGGATTCATTCCAGGAATGCAGGGATGGTTCAATATTCGCAAATCAATTAATGTAATACATCATATTAATACAGCCAAAGACAAAAACCACATGATCATCTCAATAGATGCAGAAATGGCTTTTGATAAAGTCCAACATGCATTCATGTTAAAAACTTTAGGAAAAATAGGAATAGATGGCCTCTACCTCAATCTGATCAAAGTCATCTATGACAAACCAACAGCCAACATCATACTAAATGGACATGAACTGAAAACTTTCACTTTAAAGCAGGAACAAGACAAGGATGTCCATTGTCACCACTCCTATTCAACATAGTTCTGGAAGCATTAGCCAGAGCAATTAGACAAGAGAGAGATATAAAAGGAATAAGGATAGGAAAGGAAGAAGTCAAACTATCACTATTTGCAGATGACATGATACTATACATGGAGGACCCCAAAAACTCCACAAGCAAACTCCTGGAATTAATTGACAAATTCATTAGCGTAGCTGGATACAAAGTCAACACCCAAAAATCAATAGCATTCCTATACACGAACAACAAACAGACTGAGAGAGAAATTGAGGAAACCATACCTTTTACAATAGCAACCAAGAAATTGAAATACTTAGGAATCAATCTAACGAAGAATGTGAAAGATTTATTCAGTGAAAACTACAGTACTCTGAAAAAGGAGATCGAAGAGGATTTCAATAAATGAAAAAACATACCCTGCTCATGGTTAGGAAGAACTAACATTGTGAAAATGGCCATACTACCAAAACTGTTGTACAGATTCAATGCAATTCCCATTAAACTACCATTAGCATACCTCACAGATCTAGAGAAAATATGCCTCAAATTCACCTGGAACCAGAAGAGACTCAGAATAGCAAAAATCCTGGGCAATAAGGACAAGTCAGGTGGAATCACAATCCCTGACTTGAAATTATACTACAAAGCTACTGTAATAAAATCAACCTGGTACTGGCTAAAAAACAGACCTGAGGATCAATGGAACAGACTGGAAGATGCAACCATAACAAAAAACCCACTCAGCTACCTAATATTTGACAAAAGGGTCAACCAAACTCACTGGAAAAAAGATGGCCTGTTTAATAAATGGTGCTGGAAAAACTGGCTTGCCTCTTGCTGAAAACTGAAAAGAGACCCAAGTCTATCACCATGCACCAAACTCAGGTCAAAATGGATCACAGACCTCAACATTAAAACAGAAACTCTAAATCTATTGGAAGAGAAAGTAGGTAAAAATCTTGAAGACATAGGAGTAGGCAGAGAGTTCATGAACAAAAATGAAACTGCAAGGGAAACACTTCAAAGAATCAATAATTGGGACCTCATCCTA
>PVLD010021948.1:0-30347 GCA_004027595.1 Dinomys branickii
GTGACCAGGTCTCTGCCCTGCTCATGCCCCTCTCCAGGCCAGAGGGGACACACAGCCGGTGTGGGAGGGAGGCCACTGGCCTGTCAGGGAGCAGCCTGGGAGCAGGTCAAGGGGACAGGCGAGGTAAGCTGCCCCGAGGATGCTGGCCCAGGCCTCAGCAAGGAGGCACCCAGGCCCTTCTGTGGGTCAGCCTATTGGAGAGGACGTTTGTAGAATATGTCTTCTCAGGCATGCAGTGAGGGGATTCTAGAGCAACTCCGGAGGGGACACTGTGTGCCTGTCCGGCCCACGAGTCCAAGGTGCTAAGAAGCCCAGAATCCTCAGGCAGTCCCGAGTCCTGGGAGGGACCTCGGTCTGACCCCGGACAAAGGTGAAAGGCAGCCAATGAGCCAAGGATGGGAGTGGCAGGGCACAGGGTGGGCATCGGGCAGAGCAGACGTGCCAGGCACATGCTAGGCATGGGCACAGAGGACACTGGCTGCTGGGAATTGGCATCTCCACTCGCAAGTGAAGCAGGGCAGCATTGGCCGTTGGGCACAGGGGAGTTGGCGGTAGGAAGACTGCAAGTTTGAGTCTCTCTGGGCAATTTGGTGACTTAGCAAGACCCTGTCTCAGAATGAAAAATAAAGAAGGTCTGGGAGTGCAGCTCAGTGGCAGAGACTTACGTAGAATGCCAGGGCTCTGAGTTCCAGGCCTGGCTGGAACAAATACACAGGAAAGATTTTTAGGAAGACCCAGCTGATTGCCCTGCCTGGCTGCAGCTGCCCCTACAGGAGTACTGGCTCCATCCACTGGGCCCTGCGTGGACCTTGGTGCCCTGTGCTGGAAACCAGGGACAGGGGAGCCATGTGTCCTGCCCTCCTGGGTCTTCTCCCTGAGGGATGGCATGGTGGAACCCACACTGGGAGGGCCTGGTCCATCCCAGAGGAGGCTTGGGAAGCAGGGCCGGCCTGCAGGTGGACCCCACTGCCTCTTTCCCTCCTGCTCTTCCCAAGCCAGCCTCCAGTCCTCCTGAGTCCCTGGAGGCTCAGAGACCCCTGGAGGCTGCCAAGCTGGCCCACAGCCCCAGCCCCTGTGGACCCCAGGCTCACCGGGACATTGATCTGCACGCCGTCGCAGTGCCCTGTGGGCTGGTCCATGTGCGATACTCCGTTACTGCAGAAGGAGTCATAGGTGACCTTCAGAGTGTCAGGCAGGTTGCTGTGGCTCAGCACCACTTCGGAGGAGAGTTTCTGCAGCAGATGGCAGAGCACACAGGGTGGACATTCTGCTGTGTGGCCAGCCCATGGCATGGACTGTCCACCTCTCCCTACCCATCAAATGGCCACTGGGAGCCTGGGGGCCTGGGAGCCTGGGAGCTGGGTGGGGCCTGCCAGGGGCAAGGATGGGGCTTCCAACACCACAGCCCTGCCCTCCAGACAGGCAGCTGCAGGAACGCGGCTGGGAGCTCCCTGAGGACTCTCCCTGGCCCTAGGTGGAATGTCCACCAGTGCTGGGTAGATGGCTGAAGAGATAGGAGAGACAGAGACACGGAGGCAGAGATGGAGAAATAGCAGAAGGAGACCGCAGGAGGAGAGAAAGCAAAGTGGGAGACGGGGAGGCAGAGCTCACGAGTGACCCGTGTCGTTTGTGTAGAGACTGACACAGGCACAGGCACGGCAGTCCCTGCATGGGGCTCTCAGGAGGCGCTGTACCCCTCCCTGGCTCAAGGTCACCCCAGTGAAGCTGAGTGTGTGGGACGTGCCGGGTGATATGTCTGGCAGCCCTGGGACCTTCAGCGCAGCCACCATGGGCTGACTTCCAGAGCCATCAGAACCTGCTGGAGGTAGGCCCAAGCGGTGCCCGCTGCACTCCTGAGTCCACTAGCACCACAGGAGGGGGAAGAAGCAGCTCTGGGCATACTAGGTGGGCCAATACCTGGGAGGAGGCCAGTGCAGGAGGGCTCCTGTGAGGTTTATGTGGGACTAACACACAAGAGACACCTTATCCTACGAGCATCTTTGAAGGCCAAGTCCTCTTCAGTCTTCTGGGGCCCCTTCCACCTGTGGGGCAGCCTCTGTCCCCTCTGTCCCCAGCCGTCTGCCTTCTGCTGCTCTGTGCAGCCTGGCTAGGGGACTCACATTGTAGGCATTCTTGATGAGCTGCACCACATTGCTGGAGTCCTCGGACAGCTCCCCGACGGCCGACTTAGGGATGATCTCGGCGAGTTTCTGTGGGCAACAGGACGGGTCCAGTGTGTTGGTGCCTGGTCCCTTGGTCTCTGTGGCACCAGAGCTGGGTGGGATGGTGTCTACATGTTCTCACGGCACTGAGCCCAGAGGCACCTTGTGTTGCTGAGGGAGCCACAGCTCTCAGCAAGGGGGGAACCCCAGCTGAGGGCCACTGCTGGCCAGGTGTAAATGCCCCATCCTGCTGTGCCAAGCATTGGGAACATACCGGGCTGAGCATGCTACAAGCAGCCAAGGGCTCAGAACCAGCAACATGGGGTAAAATAAATCCCCAGGAAGGGCTAAGTCCTGAGCACCTCAGGGGGCTCAGTGATTTCATCTTCTTTTTAATCCAGTACCTTCTCACTGAACTCCATCCCCAACTCTCACTTTTTATTTCAGGACAGGGTCTTGCTAAGTCACTAAATTCCCCAGGCTGGGCTCAGACTTGTCACCCTCCTTCCTTAGTCTCTAGTGCTGAGATTTTAGGCTGCACCATGATGCCTGGCAGGTGATTTAAATCGAATAGTGACTGTCACAGGAAACTGACAAAGCATACCGCAGGACAGTTACTATCCTGCATCCAGCAGTGTCCCTGGTGTGGGCCGACTAGCCAGAGCTCTTGGCCACACCCAGGCCAGGCCCCTCTCCACACCCGCTGGAGCTGCTCAGGGCCAAGCTCCTTCCCCCCAGACACACCCTCCGTGACTTCCCAGATGCACCCAGGCCCCTTGAGCCCTTGTCGGGTCCGTTGCAGCCTGGGCGCCGCTCTCTCTGGACCTGCTGCCCACACTGTGCCTGCGTCCTGCCCGTGGAACCTCTGTCCTCTTGGTCCAGATGTGATTGTGCAGGGCTCTGGCATGGTCACTCCTTGTTCACTCCCTGTCGCCTTAAGCCCAGCGGGGAGGTCCAGCAGGACTGCGGCCCACGCCACAGGGGGTGGGTGTGCAACCCCAGCACCCCCTGCTCCTCTGCCCTATCGCCCTGCTGTCTCTTGGAACACGGTGTCCGAGACTCAGCCAAGCACCGTGGTCTGCAGCGGCCCTGCAAGGAAGGGTCCATCACAGCCCACTCCAGACGAGGACACGAGGCACCCTGGTCTGGCTGGTGGGCAGGCTTTCTGATGGCCCTGGCCATCAGCCCTTGTGAGCCTTGCCGCTGGCCTGGCAGTGTGGTGGAGGGTCTCAGAAACCCTCCCAGCTGCTCCCATGTCAGGTCATCCTGTCCCTCCCTGGAGCTTGGGAAGCTGGTAGCGGGTGTACTGGCCCCACTGGCGGCTCTGGGGGCACTGTGGTCTTGACTCATGCCTGCAATGTGACTCTGACACCCCATGCCTCTTGCTCAGCACTGTGCTTCCTACAAAAGTAACCACCTGCCGTGCTTTACTTTCCCCAGAATGCAAATCCATCCTCTGGGTCCTGAACCACGGAGGGGCACACGGAGCACAGCGGAGCACGGAGTCAGCCTGGACTTCACATTGGTTACTTTCAATGAAGACAGTGTCAACAGCAGGGCTGGACATTGCAGCCAGGGGATAGCAGAGACCATCCAGATGAGGCTCGGTGGCCCTTTGAGGATAGCACTGTGTCTCTCACAGAGGAAAAAGCTGAGGATTCCCGTTAAGAAGCAGCCTCAGGCCATCTGGTTGTGGCCAAGGGGGAGCTGAAGCTCTCTGTTCATGGACCCTGTCAAGTCTGAAGACTCTGTGACAGCGTCAGACTTTCTAGAGCACAGCTGGACTGCCATGCTCCCCCGGCTTCACTTTGGCTGCCCTGGCGTGCAGGCAGAATTGAGCAGAGCCCCACCAGGTGGACTGCATGGGAAGGCCGGGGCTCACCAGCCCCTCCAGGGCCTTCCTGCTGGCAGGGTCATCGGTGTTTATCTGGGGCTTGGTTCACCCAGGGGTCCAACAGCTCTGGGGCCATGGGGATCAGCACACCTCTGGGGGAGGCGGCCACAGTCAGCCACGCAGACAGCAGGCTGTGTCCACGCAACCACAGCCGGGCAGAATCTGCAGTCCGAGCACTGGATGACAACACTCATGCCTATTTCACCGTTGCTCAGGGAGAATAAGGTACCGCTCATAGCCGTGTGGTGAGGGGACACCGAGAAGCCCACATCGGGCCTCTCTGCTGCACCCGGTGCACATTCGCCTTTGCTAGCTTTGATCCCCTTCCTGCGATGGGACAAACTGGAACTGACCGGTGGCTGTCCCGAAGTTCACCTGACAGAGTGGGCTCATTTGCCCTGACAGCCCTTGAGCGCTTTGTACCCATTTGTCCAGCCCTGGGGACATCACCCTGTCAAGCCAGGCCCACACCACCTCTGCCAGCAAAGACGTAGGCCGCAGGGGCCACCGGGACCTCAGAAACACCACCTGTCCTGCAGCCACTCCTTCCCATGGCGTCACTGGATGCAGTCATTACTGCCCTTCAAGAAGAGGGGCCGTAGGGAGGCTTCAGCTTCCTTAGGAGCTCCCCGGATGGGGGCCTGCTTTGAGCTGCGCTTACCAAACCCCACCAGGATGGACTGTGGCTGCCACCTGCCCTCCCTAGGCGGGAGGGGCAGCTGTGTCACCGTGGACCCAGACCTCCCGGAAGCCTTGTCCCCGACCACAGATGGAAGAATGGGCTGCTAGCAGGCACAGCTGAGGAGGGTGGCCACGCACAGGCCTGGGGTGTTTGGTGCTTTCCTTTGTAAAACACAGCTGGCTCTGAGCTTGAAGTGGAAAACTTTGCTGTGCCTCACAGCAAAGAAAACGTCACGTTCAAATGTGTGTGGGTATAAAACACGAGCATTTCCCAAATGAACAAAAGCTCAGAGCTGCAGGTTCCAGAGACTTCTGTGTTCTAGCAAACAATGGGAAATCCCACCCACAGCGAGGCTCACACTGCCGTCATGGACCTGCCAGGACAGGAGGGCCCTTCTCACATCCGCAGGACAATGTAATGTTACCTAACAGAGGCGCTGAACTCCTCCATTCCTACACTCCCACCCAAAAACTGTGTGTGGCCAGCTTCCTACACACGGATGTGCAGAAGCTGAAGTCAGAAGGGCAGCGCCCATGCTGGAGTTTGTTATCCTTTCAAGGAAGTGGCCAGTCACCACCCCCAGTCTCAGGACCTGGCCCTACTGACCTCATAGGTATTCACCATCCTCTTGGTCACTGCAAAGATGGGCTGGATGTTGCTTTCAGTCAGTTTATGCACCAACTGGCCCACCGACGGGTAGTCCTGCAGAGAGAAGACATCGGCTTAGCTGGCCCAGATCTGAGGATAAATCTTCCAAGCTCCCTGCTGGCATCAGGTGCCTGGGGCCAGGGAGTGCAGACAGCGACTCAGGCCCAGCTGGGCTCATGCCAGGTATACAATGCCTGACAGGATTATATGGGAAGCCAAGTGTGTTGAAATACAGCTGAGAAAATATCGAGCCAGGTGTGGTGGTGCCCCCCTCTAACCTCTGAATGCTGCAGGGCTGAGGCAGGAGGGTGGTACATTTGAGCCTAGCCTGGGCAACTTAGTGACATACTGAGACCCTGCCTCAAAAAACAAAAAATGTCTGGGGATTTAGCTCAGTATGAAGGTTCTGTGTTTAATCTCCAGTGCTGAAAAGAAAGAAAGAAAGAAAGAAAAACAGAGAAAGAGAGAGAGAGAGAAAGGGAGAAAGGTGACATGTGATCACATCGGTGATCAACATGATAACTGCTCCTAGTTTCTGAAGCTGTTTGGAGCGTGGGCTGCATTTTGAGGCATCTGTGCTGTGGGGAGCAGGGAGCTACAGCGGGTTCTGTGGGGGCAGAACCCCAGACAGCACCTCCTGTGGTGGAGCCTCCTGTGGAGGAGCCGGAGGACCCTCAGTTCCAGGCAGAGGCTCATGGATGGACACTGTCCCTCCTTCCTGTCCCCTTTTGAGGTTCCTAGAATCTGTGGGCTCCAGTTGGGGACCCCTGAGCGTCCCATCCCTAAGTTCTTTGTAGCTCCTTTGGGGCGCTGCCCAGAGATGGGACCCCCTCAGGGGTCTCCTGCGGGAGGGAGGGGCTGACCCTGCCTGGGGAGGAGGGGCACTGCTCGTGGCTGGGGGCATCGTGTGTGGGGAGCTGCCCCACCAATCATGTTCTCCGAGCTGGAGCAGTGTCCCAGGGGCTCGATGCCCCCAGGGTCTGGAGC
Organism: Dinomys branickii; assembly: GCA_004027595.1. Taxonomy (NCBI): domain Eukaryota; kingdom Metazoa; phylum Chordata; class Mammalia; order Rodentia; family Dinomyidae; genus Dinomys; species Dinomys branickii. Next base: position 6,374 of record PVLD010021948.1, read on the forward strand.
TCCTGCCTCCTATTTTAGAAGAGCTGCCTGCTCCTCAGGATGGCCTGCACACACTGCATGCTGGCTGCTGTCTTGGGGTGCTGAAGGCCTGGAGTGCATCCACCCCGGGGCTCCCTGCCCTTCCACAGACCCCAAGGGCTCAGGGCAGGTGCTCACAAAATCATTGCTCCTCTTGTACATGTTGTCTTCTAGGTGGCAATGCCCATCGTTTGGGGTCAGGATGGCGCCCAGCTTCCCATCTCCTGCAAAGTGGAAGCCATCATCCGTGGCAAACACCAGCAGTCGTGTGACGTTACGCCAGCCAATTTCCTCCTGGGGAGAAGGTGGGGGGGAGGTTGCCTGCTTCAGTTTCCCAGCTGGGCTCCTAGAGCTGGGCAGGCAGCCTGGGGTCAGCATGATTGCCCTCACACCCAGGGTGTTCACAGCAGTGGGGACCAGGAGCAGGTAGCACCAGCCAGCACCCAGAAGCAGTCCCCACATGCCAGGGGGCTGAATTTAGAAGAGGTCACTGCTCTTGGGAACATATTCCAAGAAAATAGTTCCAAAGAAAACCACAAGTAGAAGTGTCCATTACAATGAGAAACTTCCAAAGTGCAGAGGAAGGGACCTGAGGTCTCAGTGGGAAGTAGCAGCAGCCCTGGAAGGTCCCTGGAGAAAGGCATACTTGATCATGTGGTGTGTCATGGACTGTGATCTGACGGTCCATGTGAATCTATGCATGTGAATTTATGGGGTGACCATGAATGCCCAAGCCTGGGGACACTGGAGAGCTAGAGGCAGGCTGAGCAGCGCGAGTATGCATGGTTGTGTTAGAATTCCAGGCCCAGGATATGCATGTGTCAAGGACCCAGATCCAGGCAGGTACCCTTGCTGGGGCAGCCATCACCTTCCTGCCATGAAAGGAGAGGGGACAGTGTGCTCCAGGAAGTGCAGAGCTGGGCTGTGCATAGGACCAGTGCATGTTTAGGCTGCCAGGAGCATACTGAGGCCACTCTTCCCCAGCCAACTTGGCAGGGGCTGGCCAGGCTGGGTGAGTGCCTGATATGCCTGCATCCAGTGTACCTGGCTGCCAGTGTGTGGGAACCCCCGTCTGGGGACAGAGGGGCCAGACCAGGCAGGGGGCTCACCGGGCATGCGGCGACCTGCATCATGGCGTCCAGCCCTCCTTCAGGGGCGTCCAGATTCCCAGAGATGAGCTGCTTCCCAACCTCAGTGCGGAACTGGTTGGAGTTGTTTGTGAGCTTGAGCACGTGCCGGAAGGCGAAGGGTGGCTGGCACTCCTTGGCCTTGTCAGGGCAGGGGTTCCGCAGCTTCTCGGGATGTGTGTTCACGAAGGGCAGCACCGTCTTGTCCACAAAGGATCCAAACCCTGTGGGGGGGAAGTGGGGCTAGGGGACCTGGGTGGCAGGTCCTGGGGGGCCAAGCCTCATTTCCCTGTCTTGTAGCCAGGTGATGGGCCTGGGGGTGCATTGGAGCATGAGGCTCACAAGCACATGTGTGGCCACAGGTGTGCATGTGATGTGAGCGTGTGCCCGTGTGTGCTTTCACACCTGCAAACATGCCTGTGTGAGGTACATGTATGTGCAGGTGTGCACACATGTGCCTGTGGTCACATACACGTCTAGCACGCATGTGATATGTGCATGTGATTTTGTTTGTGTGTGAGTGTGCAGCTAATGAGTGTGACTCTGTGTGTGTGTGTTTGTGTGCATGACCAGTGGGTATGAGCCTGGGTGTGTGGCATGTCTGACAGCATGTGTGCACATGTCCAGGTGTGCAAACTTGTGTTCCTGCACACAGAGAGGCCGGCAGATCTCCCTAGGGAGCTTATGCTGGGATGAGGTGCCCCAGCCAGCACACTGCTGGCCTTTGATGACAATGGTGGTGCTGCTCTGGCCCTGGCCCGGAGAGACCTGGACACCCCGGTACACACTGTCCATGGGGCCTCTACCGTACTCCTGGGGACCTGTGTGTAGATGCGTGGGCAGCTGGACAGGGCCTTACCAATGCGGCCGGACTCAGTGATCTCATTGAGCGCCCGCAGCAGGTCATCGCCCAGCTTCTTGATTTTGATGAGGTCATCCAGCATGGAGTAGGACAGGTCCATGAGGTAGTACAGGTCGATGGGATAGCCCTTGGCCCGCTTGAAGGTCACGTTGAATGTTGCCGCCTGGCCTGCAGCGGGACAGCAGGGAGTGCGAGGCATCTTGCTCAGGGCTCTGGTCCTCTCCCCAGCCTCCCAATTCCAGCCAGTTCCTCCCTTCATGGTGGCCTAGCCAGGGTTATGGGTCGGACACAGAGTTCTGAATCTAGATGTTATGGTTTGTGACTGGATGTCCCCCTAAAGGCTCATGCAGTCATGGGGCGGGCTTCTAGAGTTTATGATTGACTCATGATCCAATGCTGGAATTACGGACATGACTGCTATACTTGCCTGGGGTGAGTAGTTTGCATACAACATAAGGGGCGGGGGAGAGACCTGCTCTTCCCTCTGCTGCTCCTCCACTTTGCTCTTGCTGCTTTTGTTGTGTTCCACCACCATGAACTGTTGCCCTCTGCCACTCTGCCTTGGAGCCAGCCCAGTACAGACTGAAACCTCCACAAACTAAGAGCTAAATAAACCTTTCCTTCCTTAATTTGGGGCGTCAGGTATTTTGTCTCAGCAATGAGAGAAAAGTAACCAAGACACCAGGTAGAGATCAATGCCCCAAGTACAAAAAGATCCACTTGCCAGGCTGAAAGTCTGCATCCACCCAACCCCACACACTGGAACCCTCAGTTCTCGCAATGGCAGAGCCCAGTAGGTGGTGAGGATGGATCCAAGGACACGGAGCTCTTATCATGGAGGCCCGCGCACACCTCTCATCCCAGCAACTTGAGAGGTTGAGACAGAGGATGGAAAGTTCAAGCCCAGCCTGGGCAACTTGATAACTTATCCAGAGTCTATCTCAAAATAGAAAAAAAAGAGTGGGGATGTAGCTTGGTGCAAAGGTTCCGGGTTTAATATCCAGTACATAAAAAAACCCCATGTTTTCCAAATGATTTGTTGTCCCTTCTAAAAAAGGTAGAACCCAAGGGCTGAGCAAGACACCAAGCTGTGGGCAGTGGGCTGGGGTGGCGGGCAGGCTCCTTGCAGCCTGGGCAGTGCACACCCTTTGGTGCACATGGGACCTGGAGCAGAGCTGAGTTCACTGCAGAGGACACCAAGCCTACCTGGCCTCAGGTACAGCTTGAACTTTTGTGGGAACAGCTGCTTCTGGCCCCCTCTTTGGTCTCCTTGGGGTTCAGTGAGGCTGCTGGGGTTCATAATGTCATCAGGCGCACAGCCCTTCTTCAGTAGGTGCTCCCGGGTGTCACAGCGAGCAGAGTCAGGCTCCCCTGGCCCCGTGAAGTTCTAGGGGTGAGGAGTGGGGCTCAGGAGGAGGCGGCGAGGGCAGAAGCCTCCTGCTCCCGGGGCCTGGAGCCTAAGGACTTGGAGTCTGCAGAGGGGACCTTTTCATGGAAACCCTTGCTGTAACTGTAGGGGCAATGGTTCTACATGCTGGCTGCACATGCAGCCTCTGCTGGCGCTCCAGGGCCCCCCGAGCCTTGAGCCTCTGGAGCAGGGCACTTCCCACCCTCAGCAGGGAGCTGCCTGCCATCACCTGGCACTGCTTCAGGACCTCAAGCCTTGATCAGTGGGGCCTCAGTCCCAGGAAGCTGCTTCCCCAGAGGGGCCTCTGTGTTCTGTGAGCCCGCAGGGACGGGCCGGAGCGGACCGCCAAGCCCCACACAGCTCTTGCCTGGCCTCCCTGCCTCTGGGACTGGGGTAGGGCAGCCATGTCTATCCTCACGTCCCCCAGACAGTGCCGGAGCCTCAGGTCACCCTGCCCCAAGAGACTGGGACTGTGACTTCCCGGAGCTGGGGAGGCGGGGGGGGGGGCACTCAGACAGGAAGGACCTGGGGCTCCGGACACTTCTGTGCCACCCTTACCGGCTTCTGGCACCAGGCGCAGCCAGGCCCCAGCTGGATGCAGTCCCGGCAGGTGCTGCCCTTGTACTTGGTGCATTCCTGAGAGAGGGCTGGGGACACAGTCAGCCAGTGTGACACAGGGTCATGGGGGTGAACACAGGGGGAGGAGGAGGAGACCCAAGAGACCAGGCTTGTGCAGAGCACAGCACCAGGGACTCTGCCCCAGCCCTGCTGCATGGGGGCCAAGGCTGGCATCAGTGACTGCTCCCAGCCTCCCCCAGAGGGCACAGGGGTAGGTGTGTGGTAGAGACCCCTCCCACACTCACTGGACCCGAAGCGGAGCAGCCCCAGGAGGGCGAGCAGCAGGCACCGTTCCAGCATGTCCTGGGGAGAGACAGTGGTGGGCTGGACCCCATACTGGGTGAGGGCTGCTGTCCTGGGGCCTGGGCAGGACTGGCACAGTGGCCCCCCAAGTCCCTACGCTGGGTGCCACTGCAGACTGGGGTGGGGATGAGGGACTGCACAGCTACTTTAGTGGCCAGGAACCAGGAATGCTGGGCAGCAAAAACCTGCAGGACACACTCATGGGCACACACACACACACACACACACACACACACACACACACACTCGGCACCCCCATGTGCACACACAAAGGTGGGCCTAGGTCCTCAGTGTACCACCCCAGTGTGCACTGAGATCCAGCTGGCCCAGGTCCCTGTGCAGGTGGCGGAACCAGGACGAGCACAGCAGCAACCTTGAGGTCTGGGTGATGCAGGGGCAGCCTGTGCCTCTCTATCTCCACCTCAGCCTCTGCCCTGCAACCCTCTGGCCTCTGGGCTCTCCTGCCCCCTCCAGGAAGTGTGGATGGGAGCCCTCCCGGCCCCCAGGTGGAGTAGAAGGGCTGTGAGGAGCTCATGGCCCAGCCTGATTCACCCCCAGCTGGTCACACCACGCCCATGTTCTCTACACCTGTGCCACCCTGCCCAGAGAAACCCGGCAGCGCAGGCACCGGGCACAGCAGCTGGCCCATGGTCACCCACAGTCCCGCAGCCCAGGAGAGGGGTAACTGAGGCCCGGCAGGGGTTGGCAAGTATGGGACCCTGAGCCTGCCCACGGCCTGCCACCCTCCTTCAGAGGTGTCCAGGGCCTCCCGGTCCGTGGCCCCTGGCCCAGCTTCCCAGAGGTGGGAGCTCTATGGTGACTGGGATCCGTCAGTGAGCAGGCAAAGAGGCCAGGATGGCAGCAAGTATCTGTAGCACAGAAGACGCCACCCTCCTCAGCAGTGCCAGCTCCTCCCCTGACCTCAGTGGCCGAGGTCTAAGGACTTTGACACAGCCCCCCCCACCACACCATTGCCCAGAGCCTGCAAGTCACTACTGGTAATGGTGTTTGGTGCTGTGGCCAGTGCCCAGGCTGGACTGGATCAGCCCCTGGACCCCAGGATTAGGGCTCCTGCCCTTTAAAGGTGCTGGATCCACACCCTGGAGGACCACAGTCAGGGTCCAAGATGTCAACACACTCCTGGTCCCTCCATTTCAGTGGAAACAGACTTGCACCTGGTCTGGCTTCCTGGGACAGTAGTTGGGTGAGTAGCTCAGGTTCACGTGCATTCCCTCTCCCCATCCCCAGGGTGCAGGCTTTAAGCTGAAGTAGTGATGGCCAGTTCCCCTCTCCCTCTGCACCCGAGTTCCTCGTTGCACTTTCCAGGACCCCAGTGTACCCAAGCCCCTGCCTCTGCCATGAGCCCTGGCATGGGTCCTGGGACCTGCAGGCTGCACTACGAGGTCCAGCTGCCCTCTCCTAAGACCACAGCCACTCCAGGTAAGGTGGGGAGCAGCCCCCAGGATTCCCCATGCCATTCAGCCACAGCTCTGGATGTGGACCTACAGCCACAGCCTGGAATGCCCTGCACTCAAAACACTTGTGACAACTGGCATGGAACCATTTGGGTCCCTGAATGCTGCAAGTGAGTCCCGAACGGCAGCAGGAGGGAGAGCTGGGTGGCCCGTCACATTTACGCACCCCAGGGTGGGGAGCAGGGCTTGGCTACAGCAAGGCTGACCACAGACCACAGAGCCCAGCCTTGGCCACAGGAAACCGAGGGAGGAGTCAGGCCATGCCCTGGCCACTTGTGCTCCAAGATAGATAAAGGCCAAGCTCTGGGAGTGAGGCAGAGGCAGGACCTGGCAGCCAGCCCCAGCCCCATGTTGCAGAGCAGAGGGGGAGTGCAGGGCCCCCAGCCACTCTGCCTCAGTTTCCTCTGTGTGACTGGAGCGGATCACGGGGCCATCGCTGGAGGGCAGGCTTAGGTGACTGCATCCGGAGCAATGCCCGGCGCCTGGCACACACAGGCTCCACACAGTGGACAGTGGTGGACACAAGCAAGGAGGCGTCTGGACACCCGCAGTGTCCCCAGTATGCAGGGGACAGGCACAGGTGCCTGTCTCCTCCAGCCCCCAGGCTTTGACCCCAGGTTCTACAAGGTGCAAGCCAGACACAAGGTGCAAAGCCAGACAGAGTAGAGGCCGCTTATGCAGCCAGAGCTCCTAGCAGAGTTGGCTTGACCTTGGCTTCTGCTAGGGAGGTGCTGTCCAAACCCCAAGAGGCAGGAAGTGGCCAGTGTCACCAAGGACCTCGCCCTCTCCTCCTCGGCACTAAAAACGAAGCTGGGAAAGCCAGTTCTGAGACAGCGGAGGCGTCAGGAATGCAGCATGGTCTCCTACGCCCGGCTCTCCTCACTGCGCAGGAGATTCCCGGGTTCTACCTCCAGGACCAACACTGCTACTGAGCTGCCACTCTCCACAAAGTGCGGCTGTGTGGCCTCTCCACAAAGTGCAGCTATGTGGCCACCAGGGGGCGGATGCCCGGGCCCTTCTGGAGCAGAACCGAGACCAGCCCAGATGGGTTCATCTGATGCTGGGATCTGCTCTGACCAGTTGGTTGTGGGGACAGCAGGCAGAACACCCACACAACCCCCAGCCTGGCTACACCAGCCTTTCCCACCACACAGCTCCCCATCCTATTGGACAGCTGGCTCTGTGTGGCCACCACCCAGCCAAGACCAGGGCCAGGAACGGGCTCCGTCAGCTGGACTCCAGCTGCCAGGGACCATGGACAGGTCACCTCAAGTCTGGCCTCTGTTTCCTCCGCTGTGACAGAATCAGGTTCCAGAAGGGCAAACCTGTCACCACGGTGGGACCACAGGACCCTGATATTTGCTTACCTACAGGTCTAAGGCCTCTGAAAGGGGTCGCAGGTAATTTTAGACACGATTAGTATTTGAACCCGCCTACTGAGAAAAGCAGACTGTCCTGCTGAGGAGGCCTTGTCCCATCTTTGCAGGCCTCAGGCCACTGCTACCTAAGACAGTCCTGGCCCCAGGGAGGGCCAGGTGGCAGGGCTATGGCTTCCTGCTCTTCAGTTACCAGTTACAGGGGCAGTCGGAGCTCTGTGCCTCCTCTTCCCCTCAGTAGCACACAGAGCAGCGGACGCTGACCTCTGGGCCCCACAGTGCCTGATTGGGCCTGCACAGCACGGGATGGAGCTGAGCAAGGCCCAGGTTGCTGGTTGCAATCTCCTGGTCAAGCCACCAGGGCAGGGGACCAGTGTGCAGAGGAGGTGTCTGCATCGTGGGGACAAACAGGAGCAGAGCAGAGGTGTCACTGCCCCCATGCCGCCCTCTACAGGGCCAGCCGCCCCATGGCACTTGGCTACAGGACCCTGGCTCCCTTCCACAGCGCTGGGGCCACCCCCTCCAACAGCCAAGTGCCTGTCCCCAACTGGTCACATGCAGAACATACTGGGGCCTGAGTGGACACAGCTGACCCCGCAGGGGCCCCAGGGGTCCTTACAGCGCCGTCCCCAGGGAAACGCGTTTTGAGTTGCTTTGAAGCACAGAGGAGGTTGCAGTTTGTATGGTCAGCCAACCTATCCTTTCCACACTGAAGATGGAGGAACCAAGTCCCAGCCCTTCCGGACGGCAAGTTGACGCTCTTCTGTGGCAGGCAGCCCCTGGGCCATCCTGAAGAGGGCCCTGGATTTGGCTTCTGACCCAGGAAACTACTGAGACAAGTGCAGTCTGACCCCTGCACACCTTCTGCGCTGACTCCGCCATGCTTCAGTCTTGGCTGCTCGAGACAGGAAGTTGGGACCTCTCTGGCCCCGCCCCCGCCTGTGACTCCTGGTCCTGGTCCTCAGCACTTCTGCCAACCGCTCACCTACTCACTTAAGACCTGACCTGGAAGGACCCTGGACCCCGTCTGCCCGGGCCCTGCAGCTGGTGGCCACAGGTGGCCCTGGACAGATCCACCCTGTTCCCGAGTCACACACTCAGGCAGTGGGGAGACAGGCAGCGCACACCCCAAGGACACAGCTAAGCACATGGGGCTGGCTGGGTCCTTTCTGAAATGCAGGCCCTTTCTGAAATGCGGGTCCTTACGTTGCCTGTCGCCAGCAACCAGGTGTGACCGGCGCCCTCGTGCTCTGCTTGCTGTCCACTCCTGCATCTCCGCAGCCTCCCAGCGCACGGGCCTGTGTCCCCATCCCAGGGAGCTGGGCCGCAGCATGTCTCCTCGGACCCCAGCTCACCCGGCCCTGCCCTCCTGACTGCTGCCACCCCCAGCACAGCTGCCCCTCGTCCCCTCTGTGCTCCAGGCACCTCAGGGAGAGGCCGTGTGTGTACTCTGCCTCCCTGCCCCACCCTCAGGTCTCAAGAGCGGGGCCCTGGCCCAGACCATCCTCAGTTGGGGCGTGGGAACATAGACAGGCCTCCAGGGCCAGGGTCTCAGAGCAAAGCTCCCTGGGGAGGAGAGCCCGCCCTGAGCCCTCCCCTCAGAGGCCACCAAGGACACAGGGCTCTCACTCACCACTTGATCCCGCAGAGCCTCAGCAGTGTCAGGCTGGGCTCCGCCTGCTCCTTGCCAGCTGCTCTGTGGTTCTGTCTCGGAGAGCAGTGGGGCCCGGCGGGGAGGCTGGGCTTCCTGTTCTCAGCTCCTTGAGGAAGTAGTGACACTGGTGACATCGGCTGGTTCTGCCACAGAGGCCCCCGCCCTGCTCGGCACTCCACACTTATGCCCAATGCAGCTGTCAGAGAAGGGCCACCGAGCGCAGGGAGCAGGCCCTGAGGATGTGCCGTCCCTGTGAGCAGAGCGGCAAGAAGTGAGGGCTGCTGTGGGGACAGCAGCTCGGTGCCTGGGCAGTGGGGACCCTGGGCACCATGGGCAGGGGCTGGGGCCGGTGGATTCAGAGGCCTGGAGGGGACCCGGCACACCCAGGAGCCCTGGGTGGAGGGCTGTGCTGCAGGGAGCTTGCTGATCCAGGACAGCAAAGGCCACACCGACCACCGTGAGCAGGTTGTGGACAGAACTGACGCCATGGCTTAGGAGGGGGTGGAAGAAGACCAGGGGCACAGGTGTGGCAGCTCTGTCCAGCCCTGGAGGTCCAGGGAGAGGAGAGCAGGGGTGCAGAAGAGGGGCCCAGGCACCCAGGAGAAGGGAGGGGAGACGCAGCAGCCAGGCAACGGGCCGTGTGCGGCAAGGGTGAGGGGCAGGGTCGCTGACCGGCTGCCCTGGGGTGAGGTCAGCAAGGAGGACAGAGAAGGAAGCGGGGCTGATTGCACCCACAGAGACACAAGACCTAGGCGCTGCAGGTGAGCGAGGCCTCGAGACTTGCCCTGGCCGGAGCAGCACTCCTGAAGCAGGTGCTCGGGGACATCCGGAGACAGTGTGGCTGGCAAAGCTGAGCGAGGGGGCGGGCAGCAAGACGAGGCCTAGGAGCTGCTGGCTTAAAAACAGTGGTGAAAAGCCTGCGTGAGAGAGGACAGGGAGGGCTGCGGGGCCTGGAGCAGCAACCGAGGTTCCGATGGAAAACACCCCGCGTGTGGGTGTGCGGGGATCCGAGTTAGAGTGGAAACAGCAGGTGTCCATTTGAGAGAAGGAAAGTATGATAGAAAAGGCCAGGGGAAAAAGAAAGAGCTAGAAATGTAAGTAGAAAATACAAGAAGAGATTGGGAAAGGTTTCACGTTTCCCAGAATTCATAGTACCTGAGGGGAGTTTGGGGCCTCTTCAAGTCAACTAACCGCTGCACTGCCTTGCTTTTTTGATTTTTGAGATGGGGCCCCACTATGTAGCCCAAGCTGGCCTTGAACTCACAGCAATCCTCCTGCCTCAGCCTCCTGAGTGCTGGGATACAAACGGGTGTCACCATACCTGGCCTTATACAGTTTTAAAAATAAATCAACAAGGCAAATTCCAATGAAATGTTCTCTGTCAAATGCAATGTTCCTTCTAGACAATTCTAGAGGGACAGATGAGGTCATTGGACACACCTATGGGTGAGCAAGGGGCTAGGTGGTGACTCAGACAGCCCAGGACACACTAGCATCTGGCCCAGTTGTAATGGATCAGACCTGACGACAGGGTGGACAAATCAGGAATAGTGACCGTCACTGCCAATCCAGCTCAGCTCAGCCACCAGTGTACAGAGAGACGGGGCGCAGTTAAACGCCACAGCAGGGAGAGTCAGCAAGGTCCCCAGGAGACAAATGACCACTTGCAGAGTGGAGAGGGGGGAAGGTGCGAGGCAGCGGAGGAGATGCGCAGAGCACAGAGATCTCAGGGGCCGGGAATGGTGCATGACCATATTAGGATGCTGTCGTTCGCTTTTCGGGTGTCAAAATGTTTGATGGTTGTGACAAGGAGCCCTCATGTTGCACAGCTGCAGCTGGCGCATTTGCAGCTGATACCCTACGGCACAGGGGGTGGGGAGATAAGAAAGGTGGACAGGAAGGAGCCACTGTGAGGCTGGCATGGGGGACTAGGGGCTCATTGCAGCACCCTCCCTATTTTGTATGTGTGGGAAAGTTTCTATTGCAAAAATGTGTAAAAATACTTTCAGAGGAAGTGAGTTGTTCAGCAAGGGCCGAACTTTGGTTTTGCAAGATGAAGACTTTCTGCAGGGGACCATGGTGGTGTGCTCAACAGCAGTGTGACTGTCCTTAGTGCCCCTGACCTGGACACTTACATGGCTACAACGGCAAATGTTATGTTGTGCATGTTTTATCCAAATTGAAAAGAAAAAGAGTGTAAAATACAAGCTGGGCATGGTGACACACGCTCGTCATTCCACTATCTGAGAAGCTGAGGCAGGAGGATCGCTGCAAGTTTGAGGCCAGGCTGGACTCCATTAGTGAGACCTTGTCTCAGAAAGAAGCAAATTGCATAGAAAAAACCTGATTGAAAAATGTGCAAATGATCTGATTCTATAGTTCCTAAAAGAAGACATACGGTGGCGGACAAGTACATAGAGAAGGGCAAAGCACCAGTAAGGACTAGGGAGACACAAATCAGAACCCGTGCACAAGGCTCGAGAGCGGCGCTCCACACACAGCCTGGGGGCAAGAAGGCAGAAGCACCACTGCCTCCTCCTCCTCCTCTGTGGATCCAGCACTCCCGTCTGCTGGGGCAAAGGTCAAGCAAGCAGCAGCATGGCTGCCACAGCCCATCGCAGGTGAGAGGGTAAAGACAATGTGGAGGCGAAGGAGGAGGCCAGGAGTTCTCAGCCAGCCAGGGCCACATCACAAGACTCTGAGTCAGAGAGAGGAGGAGAGGAGGCTCAGAGAAGGCTATAGGCCTGGGAGGGGTGCAGAGGACTTCCGTCTCACATGGTGAGGTTTGTGTATTAAGGGAACAAGGGAGGCTGGGCTTCTGTCCGTGGTAGAGCACAAGACCAGCAAGCACAAATCCTGGGTTCAAATAAACCAGAAAGAAGAAAAGGTCCTAGGTGAAATGCTATGATCTGGGGGGTCAGGGATATAGCTCAGTGGTACAGTGCCTGCCTGGCAAGACCAAGGTCCTGAGTTTGATTCCTGGTACCAAAAAAAAAAAGAAGAAGAAATGTTAAGATCTGATAAAACAGGTGGTGGGTATATAGGTGTTGGCTGATGACAACTTCACACTTCCTGTGTTTTCTAAATATATATATTTTTTAAAGAGCATGAAGGTGCATACCTGTGAGCCTCATACTCTAGGAGGTTGAGGCAGGAGGATCTCGAGTTGGAGCCTAGCCTGGGTAACATAGTGATTTAATGAGCTGGGTATGTAGCTCAGTGTGAAGGCCTTGGGTTAAGTCCTCAATACCAGAAGAAAGGAAGGAAGGAAGGAAGGAAGGAAGGAAGGAAGGAAGGAAGGAAGGAAGGAGGGAAAGGGAGGCCTAGGGTAGGTGAGGGCCAGCGGAGAATCTCCTCAGGTGTGAGACATGCGCTGATGTCAGGTTACAGCGATTACCAACAACTGTAAACTTGATCTCGTACAGCCAAGTTGTGCCCTAAAAGCCGGTGCGCATGCTGTGCCCTCGAGACACTGTGCAAAGCTGACCTGAGACAGAGCTTCTAGGAGCCGGTGAGCCCCAGTACCCCCACAGCTGAGGACGCAGGGGCACGCCTGCAGGAACGTCCCTCTCAACACCCTAGGTTCAGCCCCTGGGGCAGTGGGGCAGGGCGCCCCAGGAGCAGGAAGGCCCGTCCCTCCTGTCCTTCCTCCTTTCTTGCTGCAGGGTGAACCTCTGTCCCCAAGCTGCTCTCCTAGGTGGGGCGGAGGTGACCGTGAGGGTCACCAGACCCGAGGTGGGCCTGGCTACCAAAGGGATGCGTCAGGTCAGCCCCAGACCTGGGGTCAGGGCTGCTGGCTCCAGAGAAGGTGGACTCAGGGTGGGGAGAGCCTTAGTGCAGTTTCCAGATGCACTGGCCCTGCGGGCAAAGGCTGGGAGACTCCATAGCTGGGCAGGCCTAGGAGGACGGTGCGTGGGGCTATATCCACATTGCCCAGCGTGCACCAGACCCGGGTTCCGTCCTCAGCACCCAGAGGTAACAAATAAATAATCACACAGCTTTAAGCAGGAGAAGGAAACCAGAAACCAGAGGAGGCAACCCGGGCCTGGCAGTGCACACCTGTAATAAGCCCAGGACTTGGGGAGGCTGAGGCAGGAGGACTGAAGTTCAAGGACAGCCTGAGCAACTTTGTGAGACCCTGTCTCAAATAAAAAATAAGAAAGGGCTGGGGACGCATCTCAGTGCAAATATCCTGGTACAATCCCCAGTACAGAGGAAGAAGGAAAGAAGGAGGAGGGAAGAAAGGAAGGAAAGGAGGGAAGGAAGAAACAGATTAAAAGAGGAAAACAAAAGCAAGGGACAAACAGAAGACACAAATCTAAAAATAAAAGCAAAACAAAATCTAAGAAATAGACCCAGATCCCACCTGGTTGATCACAGCAGGAAGCGCCACCGTCTCAGCACTCCAGGGCTGAGCAGCCACTGGTGGAGGGATTTCTGAGAGACAAACTGGCTCTATGGGGTCAATTTGAACCCACTGCACTTTTATTTTATTTTGCAGAGCTGGGGTTGAATCCAGGGCTTTGGACAACTCGGACAGCACTCAGAGCTATGCCCGGATTCATTTGTTCAATTTTTCTTCTCTCTCCTTCCCTCCCTTTCTATCAGTGTAATCTCCAAAGTGTCGGGGATTAGACCCTGTGTCTCCACACTGAGTTGCATCCCCTGCCCTTTTAAAATTCTTTTTATTCCAAGACTGGGTCACAGAAGTCACCAAGTAGCCCAGTTGGGCTCAAACTCAGAATCCAGCTGCCGCAGCCTCCTACATATCTGGGGTGACAGGCGGGCACAGGCCCTGCATGGGACAAAAGGCACAGGTCGAGAAGGACTGGGGTCCTCTGCAGGTCCGTTCGGAGCCAGCAGAGACTGCAGGATGCTCAGCAGTGGGCAGGGACTGCGCTTGGGGATAAGGGTCACCTCAGTAAGGACTGTGTGGACAAGAGAGAAGGCCGTTGGAGTGAGACATGGGCAGGACCCTGCACTCGCCACCCCCGGCATCTGACAGCCCTCTGCCCTGCGCCTTGCCTGGAGGGCGGCCACTGCATGCCGGGGCCACCATGCTCCAGGCCGGCAAAGCTGGGCACAGCCACCAGGTGAGGACTCAACCGAGAAGGTGGTGTCACCAACCCTGCGCACTGACCACAGGCACTGGGAAAGAGTCTAGTTGGCCTGGGTGGTCACTGTCACAGTGCCTGCTGGACACTGCCCACACATCTCAGGGACTTGCTGCCTGGGCACAGGGGAGCACAGCTCACCCCACAGAAGGTGGGGACCCTGGAGGGCAACCAGACCAGGACATGGGAGATGGACCCAGCCCCATGGCACACAGCCCCTTGGGACGTACTGAGGTCCAGCAAGAGCAGGTGGGCACCCCAGTGACGCAGGCAGGATGGAGCAAGATTTCAGTGATCCAGTGATGGAGGGAGGGTGTGGGCTCTGTGGGGCTCAGCTGGGCAGGTGCTTGGGGAAGGAAGAACCAGGATCTGAACCCACAGTGCCCGGTGCCAGCTCTGGCTATGGACAGGCAGAGGCAGGATGCGCTTCCTCCTGCTGGGCACCCACAAGAGTAGGGGGCGGGTGAGGGGCAAGGCTGCCTCTTCCTCTCAGCCCTGCCACTTCCCACCCCCGCCCTGGCGACCTGCCACAAGCTCCTCCTGCCCAGCCCTGCAGCCTGCACCCCGCCCCTCGGCTTCTCTGGACTGCTTTTCCTGCCTCCAGATCCCCAGCTCTGCCGACCTGATCCCCGCAAGCCACTGGTGGGGATCGCTTGGTGGAGAGTTTGGGGAGGGGAGGACAGAGGCAGGGGCTCCTGTCCCCATTTCCCCAAGCCACCCTGGGTAGGAGGGAGTGGGCCGGGCAACTGGGCCCCTGCTCCCTAACCTCGGCACATCCTGTCTGGGTCCCTCGTTCCACAGACACCCACAGGCTTGGCTGTGGACAGTCCCTGGGAGAGGAGTTTCCCAAACGCATGGGGGGCAGGAAGGTGCGGCTCTAGGCCAAAGGAAATGGAGCAAGGGTAACAATTAGGCAATGATCAATTGGGAGGGGAAAACCAGAAAGCTGCAAGAGGAAGAAAACAGAATCATGGGCTGCTGGTTTGACTCAGCAGTGGGCAACACTGACATGGTCAGAATGACAAAAGGATCACACACAGCGTGCAGCTGTAATCCCAGTACTTCAGAGGCTGAGGTAGGAGGATCTCAAGTCTAGGAGTTTGAGACCAGCCTGGGCAACATAGCAACCTCCCATCTCAAAACAAAACCGCTCTACTTGGGGGAGAGGGGGAAGGGGAAGTCACACCTTATCGCCCACTGGGAAGGCCATGCCGGCCCTTCATCCTGACAGTGCCCTCCTCTACCAAGGCCTGCTGACCAGCACAGGGAGCTCCCGCAGGTCAGCCTGAGCCCTGACCTTGGCCTAGGGCCCCCTGGGCCCCACTGGGAGGCCTCTGCTTGCCCTTGGAGCAGGTCACTGCTCTCTGGGGTGCCTACTGAGCCTACTTCCTGTGCGGTGTGGCTGCCACGGGTGCCACTGTGGACTCGGAAGGTGTGAAGAGGCCTACAGAGGGCCTTGCTGCCCCCTTGGGACAGATGTGCACCTCCCTCGGCAGTTTCTGTTCCCACAGGCGTTTCCGGGCCACCCTCTGCCTGGCTGGGGGCGGGAGGCTACGTGAGGTGGAGCTTAGCCTTGGAGTCTGACGTGGGCCGCAGGCCGCAGAGACTTGGGGATGGAGGGAGGGCGCCTGCGGCCTTGCTGCCAGCCCGCCCTCTGGTCCGAGTCTGGAGAAGGGCCAGCAAGTGCCCAGTAGGTGCAAACGTGCAGACAGAAGCAGATGAAGGAGACTCAGCTTACTGGGTGCACCCTTGGGAGGCTGAGGCCGGAGGGTCACCTGGGTTACTTAGTGAGTTCGAGGCTAACCTGAACTATGTAGTGAGACCCTGACTCTAAGTAATGAACGAATGAAGCATGAATAAATAAATAAAGAAAGAATATTTTTAAATCACAATTGCTGGGCTGGAGGTACAGCTCAGTGGGGTAAGTGCTTGCCGCTAAGCACTAAGGCCCTGAGTTCGATCCCCGGTCCCGAAAAAAAAAAAAAAAAAGGAACGGATAAATCACAACTGCTCTACAAGGATATCAATAATTATATCGAGTGGAACCTCTGTAGTTGGATTTACAGAGAATCTTCTTTCCATTCACTCTTTTTCCCTTTTTGAGATGAGGTCTTTATATGCAGTTCAGGCTGGCATTGAGTTCCCTTTGTAGACCAGGCTGTCCTCGAACTCAGTGATCCTCCTGCCTCAGCCTCCTGAGTACTGGGATTACATGTGTGCACCACCACCCCTGACTCCCATTGAATTTTCTGCTTTTACCTTTTCAGCTTGGAAGACTCGTTTTTCTGCCTCAGTTTCTCTGCATGTCATGGGTAGGAATCAAATTATCCCTCCCTCTTCCAGAGATGCAAATGTGGCCCAGGTGTTAACTACTGAGGAAGCCAGAAAGAAAAGACCAGGAAAGCCAGCTCCCTCTGTCCCAACAGTGTGAGGGCAGCAGACAGCCACTGAAGACTCTTATGTAATGTGTGAGACCCATACACAGGTGCGTGTATGTTCTCATTTAACACCAGTGTACACACGTGTCCTGGTACTCAATCATCAAATAAGCTGCCTCCCCAAAAGCTCTCCCCCTTCACTCACTCATTGCAAAGAGACAGGAAAAAACAAACGGCCAGAAGGGGCACAGGCAGAGAAACCTGGAGAAGGACAGCCCTAGATCAGATGTGAACACCCACTGCCTTTGTGGGCACTCTAGTCCCGAGTCCCCAGAGGTGGAGCCAGGGGTAAGCGCTTGTTGCTTTGAGCTATGAAAGCCCCTTCACCTCACAGCCTCTATCTATCCACTTTCTTTCCTATGTTTTCTCCCCAAAGAAACCATCTCTTATACTAAACTTTGTCTTTAAAAAATCCTTTACTGGCACTGGGTTTAGGAAGGCTGGGGGCTTCATTTTCAGCAGAGCAGTGGCAGGGCGTGACATAGCCTGGCATGACATGGCATGGTGTGACATGGTATGGTGAGCAGTCTGCACTGGACCTACACTGGACCTAACACAGGGCCAAGTGGTGAGTGCCCAGCCACACATGGGCTCATGCCCATGCCCATGTGACTCATTGACAGATGTGCTTCTGGGGGTCTGGTGACCCCCAGGGAGGCTCCCTGGTGGCCTGGGGTGAGGCAAGGTGGGTGCCAAGGCCCAGGGAGGCGGCTGGGCCGGAGCAAAGTAAGGAGGATGATTCTAGGGTGAGGCTGAGACCGAGGGGCCCTCAAGCAGGGGACAGGTACCCTGATGTCAGTGTGACCCCACCCACACACAGAGACGACTCAGGGCAGGGCGCTAAGAAGGTGTGGCCTGCCCATCACGAGAAGGAGGATGGTAATTCCAATTCAGAACAGAAGCTGGGAGTGCAGACCCTGGAAGAACGACCCGCCCTACTGCGTCTCTGGGTGGTGGGACCAGAGAGTTTTCAACATTTAGGAGGGTGTGGGGGTGCCAGCCTGTGAGCACAGCACCAAGGGAGGCTGAGGCAGGAAGGTCACAAGTTTCAGTTTAGCCTGGGCTACACAGTGATTTATGGAGATCCTGTCTGTAAATCAGTCAGTCAGAAATGCAGGGCTGGGTGTAGTGGAGAGTGAAGGAGCTAGGTTTAACTACCCCTCCAAGAGGGAGACCGAGGGTTGAGAGGGAGAGGGACAGGGAGAGAGGTCTCATCTTAAACCCGTTTGCTGTTCTCTCCAGGGCCTGCAGTAGCCACCACCCCCAGCCAGCAGAAACCGCCTTGAGTAACCACTTCTCCCGCGGCCCACTTCCTCCCACTGCCTCAGAATAGGAGTTGCACATGGTTTTTACCCCAAATGTTTCCAAAAGTAGGAACCTCACAGCAACACCCCGGGCAGGACAGTGCCCAGGAGGGGAGGGCACAGTCCTGGGAGGCGGCACCTGTCTTGCTGGGGAGCTGCCCAGAGGACAGAAGGCACCAGAGAAACCTCCCTCACACCCAGCATCCCTCACCACAGCTAAGGGGCCTTGGTCACAGTGGGGTTGGGAGGTGGCCACTCTCAAGGACACAGTGTCCCCTGGAGCAGGGGGCGCCTCACCTCAGCACTGTGCTTCGGGGAGCTGCAGGAGTTACCAGGGCGTCCTCCAGAGCCAGGCCTGGCTGAGCAGTATGGTCTTGGTCTCCAAAACCCGTAGCCTCGGGACAGGACTTGCTCCTTCCTGTGTGCGCGAGGTGGGAGGTCAGGGTGGGGCAATGTGGACACCAGCCGATCGGAAGCATCAAAGGTCACAAACCCTACAGCTAATAGGTTAAGCAAGATGTTTCTCACAGACATAACCCATGCAGTATGGGGACAGCACAGCTCCAGGACCAAGGCCCCAAGCTCTGCACACAGAGCTGGCAAGGAGCTGGGTGTCAGTCCTTCCTTTACAGATGGGGTCCGGGGTCAAAGGCACCATTGTTGACCTACATTTACACCTGGCCAGAGGCCACATGAGCTTTTGACAGGATAACTGCCCTAGTGCCACACTGGTGTGGGGTGGAGGCCAGTCCAGGTGTTTTACATGCTGCAGGCCCTTTGTTCTCTGACACCTAGGCTCTGTGAGCCTTTTTGCTCATTAAGCGGAGTGGGCCTCTTCTCCACCTTCAGTAAATGGACCCCCTTGCCATGGCCTTTCCTTCCTTCCTTGTTTTGGCTTTCGTTTTTGTTCTATGGTTGCTCACAGGGTCTCACTACATGGCCCCGGCGGCCTCCAGCTCACAGTGGCCACGCCCAGCCGACCTCACTGCTTTCTCTGTGCCTTGCCCAAGTCTTTGTTCAGGACACCAAGGCCCTGGAAAGAAGCCTCCCGGGGACCCCCACCTGATAATACTGGAAGGGTTCGGCCTGTGATTCAGGGACCGTGTTTTCATGCCTACACTCACATTATGGCTTTGACACCACCACAGCCTCCTCACCCAACCTGGGTACAGAACTCATGGTAGAGATGGGGAAACTGAGGCTCGAGAGGTGCAGGCCTTGACTGAGTTCCAGGGGGGGTGCAGACACAGCAGGGATCCCAGCCGCCAGGGCCTGGGCACTGGCTGAATGCCAGGGAGGGGGTGGTGGGCATCTCACAGTTAACGGTGGAGGAACGCTAGGCATGTGGATGGGTATCTGTCCAGGCCAGGGCAGACACAATGGCCTCAGGGGCAAGCACAGACCCAGCACTTGCAAGGGGTCCTTCAATGCAGCCCCACTCCACTAAAGCCCAGAAGCACCACAGGTTCCTGGCAGCACAGGGGGAAAGAGCACCTTCTGGTGACAGGAGTAGTCAGACGGGAAATCCAAAGTCAGTCTCCTGGCCAAGGTCGGCCTGTGACACTGGCTGGGGTACCTCAGGACCCAGCCAGGACAACACTGCGTCACAGGGCAGTAACCACTGCTGCCCTTGGGCCTCACACATGTGCATTGGTCCTGACAGGCAGGGCCCAGATCACTTGCTGGACAGGGCTTCATTGCGCCTAAGTCCCATCCCCAACCCCCACAGCAGCTGCTCTAAGGGGCTCCCGGGTCCTGGCACATGGCTGGCCGCTGTCTTCCGCCATATGCCCAAGCACAGCTCCTGTCCTGGGCAGAGCCTCCAGTCCGTCCACCACACAGCCAGGCACCAGCAGGCCTGGACTTGGTAGATAAGGGGTGATCAAAATGCATGGCCAATGTTAAACTTAAAAAAACTTACAGGAAAAACCACTTGTCCACGAATCCCCTCAAAGTCCTCCCCCTTGCTTCAGACACACTCATCTCACCCTTCTGGTCACTTTCTGAGGCAGCACTGGGGTCCTCTTTCCTGAGTGTCTCTGTGAGGTGTGATGGAAAACCCAGTGCTGCTGCACCCCTCAAAATACCATCACCTGCAACCTAAGGAGACGGTATTTTTGGCTCACGGTTGCAGAAGGCTCAGTCCATGTTCAGGGGCTACACGTAGAAAGGGCCTCCACGGAGGGGAGCCACTCACAGTGTGGGCACCAGGAAGCAGGGAGAGACTGGGGGCTGGAAGATCAGAGCCACCCCTGCAGGTCACGCCCCAGAGACCGGCATCCAGCACGGCCCCGCCCCTCAACACATGGCCCTAGGGGACTACTGACCATCCAAAGCATAACTGTCCGGTGCCATCTGACAGACAGGGAGGCTCATTAAACACAAGCTGTGTCTTACCCACCACATCCCCGGACCCGGCACCCTGTGGCTTCCGGCTCCTCCCCACAGCGAAAATGACCAGGAAAGGCAAACATTCTGAATAGATTCAGGACGTCGAGGCAGCCAGGACAGAAGGACGACAGACACTCTGGACAGACACTCAGAGCTGCTGCAGAAAATAGAAAGGATGATGGGATGAGTGTGCTCAAGGTGAGGCAGAGGGTTTCAAGTTTGTGATTTAAACATTCACCCTATTTTTAGATCATGCATCATAAATATCAGTTGCCAGACATCTGATGTTTGTCCGGAAACTGCTCTTTAGAGAGCTCCTGTGTAAGGACCGGGGATATAGCTCAGTGGTACAGTTGCTGCCTGGTAAGTGCAAAGTCCTGAGTTGAATTCCCAGTACCAAAAAAAAACAGAAAAAAGAAAAAGAAAGCTGCTGTGTGTGTTAAGGGGACGCTGTGCTGTCACATCAGGAGCCTGGGGACGGCAATGCGGCTCCAACTGGACCGCGCCACTTGGGGGGGCAAACTGGCCACAGGCGTGGGTGGGGGTGGGGGTGGGGGTGGGGGTGGGAGTGTCCTTCAAATCTGCGTTTCCCAGGGAAAGTGAGGTGCAGAGCAGTGCAGACCTCTGATCCGTGTCACCACAGACAAATACATTCTCGTGGAGAAAATTCTTTACGTACAGAAGTTTGTACAGTCAGGGGAAGCCAGTGATCACAGCTGGGAAGCAGGGGGAGAAGGAAGACGGTGCATCTCTACCAGCCATGGAGCCGCAGTCGGGAGGGTTCCTCAGGCACAGGCCCTCGGGAGGCAGCAGGTCCAGGGGGGTGGTCTTGCCTTCCTCTCCTCCTGAGACAGTTCTCCTGTGGAAGACACCCACCCGCCCGCCTGCGCCAGGAGAGGGGTCCCGGTGGGCAGAGTCCTGTCACCAGGCACAGTGAAAACGCTGCCCGTCGCCCTTGGCCTCCCCACGCGGCTTAGTTATCCATCGCCGCCTCTCCCGTGGACCCGGCTAAGGCCCCAGTGGGGCGTGTGTGGGCGGAGCCCCACCGCAGGAGCCGGAAGTGGGAGGGGAAGCCGCAGGGGCCAGAGACGCCCTGTGGCAGCCCCGCAAGCAAGAAACAGCCGGGTTTGCAAGAAAACCAAGACCTTGGGGCTAGGGCCACGAGGGTGGGGCTCTGGGAACAGCTCAGAAGAATGGCATCAGCTTCCTGCTCGAGCCTGCAGGGAAGCAGCCCCGCCAGCACCTTGATTTTAGCCTTGGAGCCTGGCGCTGACCTGCTGGACACTGAGACACGAGCTGCTTCGAGGCAGGGGTGTGTGGAAGCCTGGCACTGACGGGTCAGTGCAGACCCTGCCAAAGCCAACGCTGTCTCCTGAGGCTCATTCAGTTGGCTCAGCCCCCGTGTGCTTCATGGCCCAGGCCCCTGCGTGCCTGATCCCTGTGTGCCTCAGCGTGACCTCAAGTTCTTCCCTCTTCCGTGGTTCTCATTTCTTGCCATTTTTCAAACCCACGGGGCTTATTCCTGCCCTTTCCCTTGAACCTTCGCTCCGTCCCAGCCGGTCCTGGGCTTCTCCACCCATCCAGCTGTTTCCGGATGCCTCCCCGTGCTGTGCTGTGGCTACAGCTCTGCCTCAGCCCCACCTCCCGAGGCCTGCGAGTCCCGCTGCGGACAGCCTAGATCCGCATCTAGGGGTGAGGTGAGGGTCACAGCTGCCTCTGCATGCTGTCACCGTCCAGTGAGCTCGTCTGCAGCTGCTCTCTGCTGCGTGGCAGCTAAAGCCGCTCCGGCACCTCCAAGGCCTCCATCTGTTTCTGTTGAACAAAGGGGTGGCAGGCAGGATGCTCCTTGGGCACCTGAGTCTTGGACTCAGTGACTCTTCTCTTCCAGACTCGGTTTTCTGGATGATGAATTCCTTCCCAGAGTGCACGCCCTGGCAGCGGGCGGTGTGGTGCTGAGGGGGTCCCTGTGGGGTATGGGTGGCTATGGACATGACCCATGTGGCCTTGGGAGACTATAGCCCAGCTCTTGGAAAAGGCTAATACAGCAATTAAATTTTATTTTAATTTTATTTTTCGTACACAAGATTGGTTACCAGTGTAACCAACATGCTGTAGTTTCAGACACTGCTACATTTATATAAGTTGCACCACCTCCTTAACCAGGCTGCCGTCCCAGCATTTACACAGGGTCACAGATCTAGCCCGAGACTTGGGAAATTTCTTTCTCAGTGTGTCTTGGAAGGCTGGATGGAATGGAGGGCGAGGCTGTCCCTGCAGAGGAGTCCACAATGATGCCTGGCCGCTCCCTCCCATGGAGGGCAGAAGTAAACGGAGTGGACTCTGGGTCCATCAGGACTACATCTGGGTAGCAGGATGGAGTTGTGCTTCTGGGTCCGTGCTGATAGCACCTGCTCTGTTCTCAGCAAATGTGGGCTTCACGATGGTGTGTGGTGCTCTGGTTAAGGGGGTCATCCTGGTGAGAACAGGTTTTCAGAATGGCTTTCTCTGGGCCACTAGGTCAATAAGAAGCCCTCACTGTGAGGAAGGAGCCAGAGCAGGATGTCCCAGGGTTCTATGCTCAGTAGCAACACTTGCATGCAGTGGCACACACTGCCCCCCAGGGGGCTGTATGTAATCTGCGTGGACATCCCAGCCAGCAGGGAGAAGCTGCAGGTTGTGGGGGGCAGGGCCCTGCCTGAGAGTCCCCAAGATGGTGACTTACGGTATCATGATGAACCTGAGCTTCTTTCTTCCTGCCATGGACACTGGGGGACACTCAGATGAGTCAGCATCACCACGGTGACCACCAGGAAGATGACGGTCAGCATACAGCCCAACACAAGGCCCCTTGAGAGTGGGACAGTGCTGCCAACACACTCTGCGGGGACATACACAGCCACAGCACGCAAGTGTCCTCACGGGTACCAGATCAGCACCCCGCCCCCTCAGGGGTCCCACTGCCAGGCTCCCCAGCTGCCCACTGCTAAGGGGAGGGGAGGAAACCCCCAGCCCGATCTGAAACAAGGTCTGACTCTGTGGCTCCAAGTGACTCTCACAGACTACTTTGTGTGGCATCCACTGCCCAGCCACAGACCCTGAGTCCCCTTGTCCCGACGCTGCCATGGTCCCCTCTCAGAGAACTGAGCCTCCTGACTGGGTGCCCTGCCCCCAGGTCTCTGCATCCTGGTGACCTGACACCAGCATCCACCATAGGACACCTGTGTCTACTGCGCACCAGGTACCTCCCGCCCCTAGGAGTGTGAACCCGCGAGGACCAGGTCAGGGTCTCCAGTTCACTGCCTTCCTGGCCCCGCAGCACAGAGCTGAATGGAGGCCCAGCAGGGGGCACCAGTCTGCCCAGCAAGCCCGCCCTTCCCATTGTGCTGGGCCTGCGAGCCCCCTGGGAGAGACCCGGCCCCCAGCTGCCCCTCAGCACCTGCTGGGCCTTGTGGCTGCCCCCCTTGTCATTGGTGCCACCTGGCCCGGACGCCAATCACTGCCTGCTCACCTCAGGTCTCCTCCACGTGCATCTCAAAGTTGTCCTTCCCATCCTGCTGCCGCAGGGTGTATCTCATCCAGCAGCCCTGTGAGTCCCGCTCCCGGCAGGCCTTGCCTGTTCCACTCGCGGTGAGCGGCTTCACATTCACACAGGCCACACTGCAGTTCTTCTCGAAAGGGCCTGTGCCAAACTTCAGGCACTCTGCACATGGGCTGTGGGGACCCGGCGTGAGCCAGGACAGAGGTTAAGGGAGCACGCGTGTCTGCATGTGTGCACGCGTGTGTCCGGTTGTACAGGTGTGGAATGTGGCCTGGGTGCCCTCGGAGCCCAGCACAGGACCAGCGGGAGGGGAGCAGACTGGAGGGGACGGCAGAGCCCGGACCCTGG
>PVLD010021949.1:0-30348 GCA_004027595.1 Dinomys branickii
TATCACCTTCCACCCACCCACCCACCCACCCTCCTCCTCTCTTTCCACTCATTCTGTCTGCACACCAGGCTCCTAGGAAGTGACCAGGAGACAGGACAGACAGCAGACAAGGAATGTTCAATGTTCATCATGAAGATATCTCTGTTAGAAGGAAGTATGTGTCACAGTATGGCTTGAGCATGCCACTTATTAGCTCTGTAACTTTGGGAAGCTGGATTCAAACTCAGGGCTTCCTGTTTCTAAAACCATTGCTTTTTATTCTGTACCCTGTACTGTTCACCAGGCAAGAAGATAGTGTGAAATGATTTTCCAGTGCTCCAAAGGAATTAGGTTTACATGGATCTAGTGGGAATCCATGGACCATGACAACTACACAAACCATCAGTGCTGGCCCTGAGAGCTCCCCTACAGCACTAACCCACAGCCCTATTATCTTGCAGCCCTCAAGGAGGTAAAAAAAGATGGCACATAAATACACCAGCAGACACAGCTCACTTCTACTAATGCAAATCAGCTACTTCTCTTTGTAGGGAAATCTATTGTCAGCTTCGTGACCAGAATTTTGAGGGATGGCTATGAGTGGTCTCAGGAAGTACTTTGCGTCAGAGCACAGCAACAGGGAGAGGACATAGACTGAGATCCACAAGCAGTTGGGCTGGAAGCAGTTTTCAAAGACAAAGGGCTTATGGTGCAGCTCTGGGGTCCCGGGTACTTGGCTCAGAGTCCAAGCTCTGCTATTTACTGGCTATGTGTCTTGGAGGAACTTGGCTGTGCTTCTTTCAACCTTCCTTCTTCCCCGTGATAGGGGACAAGAACACTTCCTCAAAGAGGAAGAGGAGCAAATGTGGGTCACCCACCTGCCCTGTAGGGTTCCTTATGCAGGGCAGCTGGTTTATGATAATGCTTGCCATGTGGATGTACTCCCATTTTACAGATGGTGAAACTGCAGATCAGTGAGGCTTAACTTCCTGCTGTTACTCCAGTGCACATCTCCTGAAACTGGGGTGTAGGTAGGTGGGGGATACAGTTGGTTTTGCAGGCTTTATTCTGGGCAAAAGACCAGGGCAGAAGGCCCAGAGGAGTAGTGTGGTGGTGGTGGGGGGATGGGAAATTACTGGACTGAACAGACACAGCAGATGAAACAGAGTAGTAGGAAGGAATCCTGTGGCCTGGTCTGTTGTCTGTATGGGTCTCTCTTTCACCCACCAGGAAAGGACGACAGTGGGTTATCTGTGGCGCCACAGTCTCCAGCACAGTGACCAGCCAGAGACAGGGTACGATCAAGGTGTTGAAGTGAGGGGCAGATGAACAAATGGATAAATGTTTCAGCCTGCTTTCACCTTTTATCTGCAGTTATGTGCCCAGGCCAGCAGCTCTGTCTCACACTCCAAGGGGAAAAGAGGCTCACTGTAACGAAATGGAGCAGTGGAGTGTCTTAGTGGGACAGAACTGGATTGCCCTGTGCAGAACCAGAGAGCTGGAAGTCCCTGTAGGCATCAATTTCTGTGTTTGCATAAGTTCATGTGTTGAGGAATATTAGCCCTTGTGGCTAAAAATGTTGTGTTAGGTTGTTAATTGTTTTCTGCATGTGTAGGTGTATTGCTTAGAAAAAGGAAAAGAACATAATATTTGACATAACACTTAATTAAGTGGCACTATATTAGACTGATAATTTTGTGCATAGTTAATATAACTGGGCAAATACATGGGGTGCTGTCACAGTGGCTAAATGCTTAGCATGTGTTAAGTCATTTATCCCCAGTAGCTATTAATACTGTATCTTATAAATGAGGAAACTGAGGGAGCAGTGTGAGAACTGAGGTCACAAAGCTAACAAGGATCAGGACTCAACTCTAGACAGTTTTGTTCCAGAGTCTGTGCTCTTAGCTGTTATACACTCAGGTTGAACATCTCTCAAGGGAAAATGTGAAATCCAAATGTTCCCACGCTAGTTAATTGGGATGTCAAATTGAATGGATTAAGAAACATTTAACTGATTAATGGAGCAGTTCTAGGTTGGTCTGCATGATTGACACATAAAGGAGGGAAGATCTGCCCTGGATGAAGCTAGCACTGACCAATAGGCTTGTGGCCTGGATAGAATAAAAAGGGAAAGAAGGGAGTCTTTCCTTTGCTTCTTTGAAGGAGCTCTAGTCTTTGCCATCATCTGTGGATTTGTCTCCAGTTTCTTTCCAGTGCAGACCCTTTGGCCTTCCAATACAAACCCAGCTTTCTGACACAGATTTGCATTAGACCTCCCAGTGAGCTCCAGGTCTTCGATCTTTGACTGAATCTTCCTTCTCCAGTGCACAGATGACTCTCTACACTCTTCCATCCCTGATTCTTCAGGTGGCCACAGTAAGCCTACTTAGTAAACCCAATTAAATCTGTTCTTGTGAACTCTAAGTGATACAGTTCTAGTATCCAACATTTTTGTGCCAACAAGATGTCACAAATGAAACTATCACACCATGAAACTTTGTTTCATGCACAAAATTATCAGAAATATTGCACAACATTACCTTCAGGCTATGCATATATATAAAACACAAATGAATATTATGTTTAGACTTGAGTCCCATCTCCAAGACATTTTATTATGTATGTGTAGATAGTCTAAAGCTGAAACAATTTTCCCTTGTGGGCCCAAGCATTTTGGATGAAGCACACTCAACCTGTCCTGCCTCTCTATAGTTAAAGAGAAACAAAGAACAGAGTTGAAATTACTGGAAGTCTCACAAGGGCAAACACCAAATTGAACAATAATTTTCTGGTTGGGGGTGGAGGGTGGATATTGAGGGGAAAATACAAGACATCATGAGCTTTGTGAATGCATTCATCCCACCCCTCCTCCAGCATCCCTTGCAAAGGCCTAGAAGCCTCCCTGACTTCAATTCCCCACTCCAGGCAGCACACTACATATAGCAACAGCTCAAATCCAGAAACATAATTCCTTCACACTGAATTAAAACAGAGAAATTTACAGCCTGCGTGGCACTCTGAGTAGCCAGTGCCCCACCAGCCTTCTGTCTATTTCCTGGAATGAGTTAGGTGACTCTAGTTTCTTCCTCATGAAATATTGCTGTAATTCTTGGAAGGCCCCTGGGATGACATTCTTTTGTCTTCCCCAGATCACTCTGCACAATCTTCAGCTGCTCTCAGGCTTTGGGGTCACCTTCAAGAGGTGGATACTCTTGGGATTCCAGAGGGGCATGCCAATGAGGAGCAGAGACCAGGAGGAACAAGGGGAGTCAGGCTTGGGTGTAGCCTTGAGATTCTGGGAACACTGGGAGGTCATTGCTCGAGTCAAGGGAGCCCCTACGTGGATGCTGCCATCTGTGGTCTCCATCTCTCTCTGTCTAGCCTCTTAGGCTATCACATCTTGGCTTCCATGAAACTCCAGGCTACTGTGCTAGCCTCTATGGTCCCCTCATACCCACTGGGATGTAAATGGCCCATTGTAAATAAACTCTCCTTAGTGTTTCCTCTGGGACTTTGATTGATACAGCCTCCTTCTAGACCCCCATGAGACTCCTCTTCCTTAAGTGAAAGCTCAGTTTAACTGGCTGTTCCTCTTTGAAATCTCATCACTTAATGGGAAGATTGTCTAGGATGAAATTCTTACCTCACAAATTTAATAACAGCCTTTGACCATGAAAAGTTTGCTTTATCTACTATTGTCTGGCGCTAAATGTGTTTGAGGAAGCCTTAGGAGGGAGTCAGCCAAACTGTGGGTGTCATATGGGAACCCACTGCCCTCTCCTCTCCCACCTTCTTCCCTTTGCAAAAGAGGTAAACTTTGGTGGAACTGCAAGGTTGGTGGAATCAGGCTTCTGAATAATGAGGGATTGAGATTTCTTGGGGATCTTCCATTCAACCCCCTCTCATTTAATAGCTGATGGATGGGGAATGGCTTATGGGAGAGTCTGAAAAGATTCAGAGATGCCAGCTGAAAAAGTAGTACTGGAATGCTACTGAGGCTGTACTGTAGGAGAAATTCTGGTCTGAGCTCAGACCAGCAGGCTGATAGAAATTCTGCTGGTAAAGATTAGCTTTCCTTGGGAAGTTTCTGCTGGGGAGAAGGACCATGTTGGCTGCTGGTCCCCAGATGACATATGTTATTCCTTGCCATAAAATTTGTCTGCATTTTGCTCATGTCCAGAGACTTTGCCTGAGACTAAAATTAAGGCTGGCAGTCTAACTAATCTTGCAGAAGAAATTTCAAAGCAGTCTAATGTTGAGGCTGTGGCATGGCTGCTGTTGGGGGCTTTTAGCCAGATCTATGTTGAGAACCAAGAGTAAAGAGGCCAGGAGAATAATTTTAAATGTTATGAGTTTAGCTAGAAAGAAGACTCCAGTAAACATAGAGAGGAGATTTTCATTGTTGAGAAGGAACAGGATAATAGTAAAGATGGTCTGAGGACATCACAAGAAGCAGCAGGACTCCACCCTTTGCAGCCTCAAAATTGCAAAAGTGAAGCACAACAAAGTCCCAGAGCACCATGTTCCAGAATGGCAGCAGTCTAGAGAGAATCTGTTCCTCAGAATTGAATTCAGAGTGCTCAGTGATCCAGGCACTCTACCCCTACAACCAAGAGAGAGGAAAGCCTGGCTACTGCTCCTGCTGGCAATAAACCTTGGCATCATCCACGTGGTGCTGGTATTTGGTGCATGCAGAATGGAAGAACTGTGGGGTCAGGAAGTCTTCCACTCAGATTCCAGAAAAAGGCCTGGAAGGTCAGGCAGTGTGCCCCTAAACTGCACACCGTGTGTGAAGCTTTATGAAGCCAGAGATGCAGTGGAGACCACAGACGTTTGGAGAAGCCACAGGAGCCACCGCCATCTGCAGTGCTGTAGGGGTGGAGCCACCCGAGCTGCTTGGAGTTCACGTCTTGTCACAGACTGCCTTGGTGCTGCACACTGAACTACTGGACTTAATGTTTGCCCTGCTAGATTTTGGGCTTGCTTTGGTCCCATCACTTTGTATCCCCTGGTTTGTAATTTTTGGAATGGAAATGTCTATCTTGTGCCATTGAACATTGGGAGTGTTTAACTTTCTTTTCATTTTTACAGGGGCTCACAGCTAAGAGTTTGCCTTACATCTCAGAGGAGACTTTGGACTTGGACGTTTAAGCAGTGCTGAAACTGTTAGGACTTTGGCAACTCTTAGAGATGGAGTAAATGCCTTTTGCATAAAGGGATGTGCATGAATCTTTGGTGTGCCAGGGATGGGATGTTATGGTTTATTTCTAGAGTCTCCCCAAAACCTCATGTAGTCATAGGGTTCTTTTGGAGGAAGCTGAATCTAGCATGTGTGATTGATTCATAGTGCAATGCTGGGAGTAAGAGTGTTGGGATTGAGGGTGGGTGATTGCTGGATCAATTCACTGACTGGATTGGCACTACCCTAGTCCTGGTAGACTGGCTACAAATAAGGGACTGAAAGAGGCTTGTCTCCTCTCCCTTGTTGCTTTTTCTGTCTTTCACTGCCATGAATTGCTGCCCCTCTACTGTGTACCACCCTGCCTTGAAGCCGGCTCAATTATGGACTAAAGTCTCTACAAAC
Source organism: Dinomys branickii (assembly GCA_004027595.1). Classification (NCBI taxonomy): domain Eukaryota; kingdom Metazoa; phylum Chordata; class Mammalia; order Rodentia; family Dinomyidae; genus Dinomys; species Dinomys branickii. The sequence goes on from PVLD010021949.1 coordinate 5,567, forward strand.
TGTGAGGTAAATAAGCCTTTCCCCCTTCAACTTTGATTGTCAGGTATTTTGTTTCAGCAAAGGGACAAGTAACTAAGACCAGTAGATAGTCACTAACAGTGTTCACCGGAAGTTTCTGTCATGTGACAGATACTCCCTGGCTCCCCTGGGGTTGGGTAAGCCCATGTGAGTGGTCTTGGCCAAGAAGTAGAAGTGTCAAGTGCTCACTGGGTATGGGGTGAGTGCCTGTAATCTCGGTACTCTGGGAGGCTGAAGCAAGAGGATTGTAAATTCAAGCCCAGCCTAAACAACTTAGTAACTTAGCAAGACTTGCTCAAAAAAAAAAACAAAAAAAAAACAAACAGTCTGGGATGTAGCTTAGAGTGAAGGCCCTGGGTTCAGTCTTGTATACCTACGTCACCTCTGCCCCATAAAAAGAAGTGTCAATGTGTCTATCAGGTTGGAATATTGCTTTGGCAATGCGGGGCTTCCCAGAGCTCCTTCTTCTGTCATGACCATCCCCATGCTCCACATATCACCTGGAGGGAGGAGGAAGAGGAAGAGGATGTAGGAGCAGCTCTCCAGCTGTGATGGACATACAGGGTTAGCAAGAAGCAAAGTTTGTTGTTGGAAGGTGCTGAGGGCGGAGGTTTGTACCTGGTCACAGGGCCAGAAAAAGAATCTGAACAGCGGCTGAGAGTTCTGGGCCAGGTGTTTCCCCTGGAAACTCCTGTGATCCAGATGGGAGTGAGCTCTTTGATGGTCAAGGGCCTGAGATAGTGATCCCTGTGGGGGCCACTCCTTCCATGCCTGGGAAGCTGGCCTCCTTTTGAGTCCCCTCCCCAGCCCCATTCTTGTTATGGTTGTTATTTCGATGTCCCCTGAAAGCTTCATGTGCTCATAGGCAGGGCTGCTTGAAGCTGCTGGATTATGGGGCTTAGAGCTGACTTGCTGTTGAGAGCTGGGATCTGGTAAAAAGAAGTGGGTCACTGTGGGCATGAACTGGAAGGGTTTATCTTCCCCCAAGTTCTTCCTTTGAGTCCTCTGTTTCCTGTCCACTATGCCATAAGCAACTCTTCTCTAGCAGGCCCCTCTGCCATGCCTCTGTGCCTGAGGCCCAGATGACTATGGGCTGAGGTGTGAGCCAAAATAAACCTCTCCTTCCGCAGTTATGAATGCTGGGTATTTTGTCCCAGCAACAAGGAAAATAACTCAGACAACCCATGTGCAGTGACTGTGTTCCCGCCCGGAGGAGAGGAGCCCTGTGGAAGCCCCGTGAGGACGGCGCCCACCAACTCTGCAATAATCTGCCCCAGCTCCAGCTGCTCTGGCTTCTCTTCTCTTCTGGACTCCGCCACTATCCACCATCACTGTCTGCTCTCTAGGTAGAGCCTATGGCCACTATTTTGTCATTATGACATTGGGGGCAAACAGGAGCTGCTACCTTTTCATAGATATCATTCCCAGGTCAAAACTGTTGGTCTAGGAGTGGGCACCTAACCCAAAACATCACCACTAGCAGTCTCCTTCCAGGGCCGGGGAATGGTGTCTGACCCAAGAGAAGACAAGCAGAATCATTCCCTGCCACCTTTAAAATTGAGATCAGAAAAGCTTCCTTTTTGGCTTTTCTTTTGCTCCCTGCTTTGTTCACTTTGGTGCCCCATCGCACCCCATCCCTTCCTGGAACTGTGTGATTCTTCCAGTCAGTTCCCATTTCACCTAGGTGCCTTGGGTTTTTGCTTATCTCCCTTGCAGCCATTGCAATTCTACAGAATTAACTCTCTTTGTTCATGTCTACCTCTCTAACTTTCAAGAGTCACAATTTTTCTAGGCTAAGTGATATGCCTGCATCTTAACACAGAGCTTTGCAATGTACAAAGTACTTTTCTTAACAGCCTATTTTCAGACCTGATACAACTGCAAAGCCATCTCCTCATATTTTTCAGCAAGCTTCACAGTGCAAGCTATGCCTTCAGTGTCTCATTGGTTGTTCACAGCAACCCCAGAAGAAGGCAGACAGGCTTTATTTGTGCTTATCCAATGCCCTTAGTGCATGATGCCTCAGGTTCAGAGATGTTGAGCAAGTGTCCAAGACCACACACCCAACTGCCAGAACCAGAACTGGGTGCAGATCTGATCGCTCTTGGAACCCTTTGACCAGGTCTTTTCAGCAAATCTCATGAAGTTAAAGCAAGGACCTATCAGAGTCTCTGGCTTGACTCACACTGTCTAAATAGCTATCTACTATTTCTGTGTCTATGTGGTGCTTTGGTACTTAATAGATTACTTCACACAGGTTCTGCTTAGGTCCACATTCTAATATCTTTTCCCCCAAATGCTTAATAGTAGGGAAGAGGTTTGTATATATTTGCCGATAAACAAGAGGCATCACCTCTTTGGGACTCTGCATGAATACTCTCTCCCACTGACTGTACTGTTTATTGTTAGTGGAATCAATCAGTCATATTAATGCTCTTGGCATGTACCAGGGGTCCCAGGAGCACCAGCAAGACCCTATGATGCAGAGTCCTGGGTTTCATTTCAGCTCCACCAGGTGGGGTACAACATTCTACTGTTCTCTAAAATGAGGTCCACAGTACCATCTTCTAATGAGGTTTAAATCTGGTGAGAAGGACCTCCAGAATGATTCAAAGGTCAGTCAGTAAGAACAAGGCACATTACAGGTATTCCTCCTTTAACAACCTACCTGTTTAACAACTATTATTCAGACCTATGTCAGAGGCATGCTATTTAAACTTACAACCTGCTACTCAGATCTATGACTCACCTTTTTGGTACAGTTTTGTACATCTTGTGTACAGCATCTCCATTTTTTTTGGTACAGTACATCTTGTTTATACTGTAAGTTTTGCTAATTGTACTGTGTAGTACTATAGTTTTATTTTCTGTCATACATCTCAGTACTGCATGTAAGAGTTATGCAAATGAAAGCAAAGTCATCAAGTTGGAGTTTCCCGTGGTCTTTAATTTGTTGTGAATATTGTAATGTACATACTATATACAGTTGCTCATTTAGCAACCAATTCACTTAACGTCCTAGATGTAGGAAGAGAAATCGGTAGTTAAATGAGAAATGTCTGGGTAGTTGCTAATGATAATTTCTGTTAAAATGAGTGCATGTATAAACTCTCTGATTTGCTCAAATTTTGGGTTGAAATTTGGGAGAAATCAAGACTTTAAGAGTAGTAACACTGCCTACCACAGAGGCATATACATCAGGTTGTCTTGGTTTCCTTGGACTCCTTAACAAATTTTCACAGAGTGGCTTAAAACAATTACCAGACACCCATAATCTAAAGAGGAAGTGGTTTAACTTAATTCATGATTCCAGAAGGTTCAGTCCATGGTCAACTGGCTTTAAGGCAGAAACTTCATGATAGAAGACCAAGGTGAAGTGAAGCTGTTTGACTAATGGCAGCTGGGAAGCAGTGTACAGAGGAAGAGCAGGAGTGAGAGATACCTTCCAAAGGCCACTTCTAGGGACCTGTTGTTTCCAACTGGGCCCCACCTCCTGATGCCACATTTGGCTATAAACATAAGTGGCTTAATCCACTGGCATGTATAGCTAGCTCCCTCACAATCTGCTCAGCTGACTCTACTGACTCTACAAAAATATTCTAACAGTCTTGGCACCAAACTTCTGAAGTCATGGTGTTTGCAGGGTCATGCTGTGTCTGAGGGCTCAGAGAAAAACCTCGCATCCTTCTTCCAGCTCCTGGTGGCGGCCAGCGATCCATGATGTCCCTTGGATTGGCTCTACTTGTGCCTGGTCTTCATACAAGCTTCTCTCTGGTGTGTCACTGGATCTAGGGCCCCCCCCCGATCCAATCTGACCTCATCAGAACCTGATTATTCCTGCAAATACTCTATGTCCAAATAAAACTGAATCCATAGATACCAAAGGTTAGGACTTCCACACATCCTCTGGGGGAGCACAGTTCAGCTTACAACAGAAGAGTCGCAGGCAGACAAATACAGCTTTTTCATAAGAAGCTTGGGTACGTAATAAGAGTGGGGTTAAGCAGTGGAAATCAGTGTTAAGCACTCATAAGAGAGATGAGAGGTTCCCATTTCCCCCAAGCCCTTATTTCAGACATCTGATTGTTTACTTCCATATTTTACATTTATTCCTGGCAGCACCACACCTCTGGCTTCCTTACTTAGATATCTTAATTAAAGGTTCTATATTTGTAAAATAATTAAACACGAGAGTCAGGATGGTGTTGTATAATGAGAAAAATATGGGCTTGAAAGCCCTAGAGCTACACAGAATCCCAGCTCCACACCCCTCTACAAAGACCTCACTCTGTAGATGTCAACACACACTTTCCCATCAAGGTGGTGGTGAGGATTAATTGTGGAGCAAATGGAATGAATATGAAACACCAAGTACAGCACATGGCGTAGAACAGCTTTTCAAGACACTCAGAAAAATGACTGTGAGCATTTGCAGGTCCTTTTCATCTTCTCCATTTTCATGTCTATTATTGGCTGAGATGAATATGTCGGGATCAGCCGCCCTCTTTACACCAGACTGCAATTTCTTTTGATGAAGACCTGAGCAAAATTGTCACGGGGCCCAGATTCTGATGCAATTTCTTGATTTTGAGTGTTCGTGGAACTATTAAGAATCTTCAATCTGAGCAGGCTTTTGGGGCTACCTTTGGGGCCTGCAATTTCCCCTGCTGTTTCGGGTCACTGAGCTGATTGTCTCTGGCCCTTTTCCTGTACTTGGAAAGCTCTGCAGCCTATTTCTTGTTGGGAGGGTCCCAGGAAGCTTGGCCTTCGTGCTCATCATCCCTGCCTTGCTCTTTCCTCGCTCTGGAGCAACTGGGCTCCAGACTGGGCTGAGCAGAGGCACCCTTTGAGTCAGAACCATGTTTTAATCAGTTTTGATGCTTGAGAAATGGGTATAAAACCCCTGCTGATAGAGCTATGATGAGGACAGAATGAGACAATAGCTGCAGATGACTCCCAGGAGCCTCACACACAGAAGGCGACCTTCCCTGTTTATCCTCTCTAATACGGTCAAGGTTTGCAATATAATGACTGCAGGGCAGCTATGTGCTCTGGCTTTGATTTCAGAAGTCTGGATTTTTAGTTGGCTACTTCCTAGCAGTAGAGCCTGGGGTAAGAGCCCAGTTTAATGTACAAAATGGCAACGGGCTTGTTGAAGAGATGAAGAGGATGTGAAAGCATTTCGCAAACAGCACAGATCTTGATATAGTCAAGAAGACACTGATATCTGGCCCATGACATGAGGAAGGTGAGGTCTGGAGCAGCCGAGGACCTCACCAAGATCCCAGCATAGCAAACAGCAAGAGCAGACACTAGTCCATCCAGTTCACAAGCCTGAGATAAATCACAGCCCTCAGACCTGCATGGCCCCTTATCCTTCTAGCTCCAGGCCACAGTGGAGGACCCCTATCATTATGCCATGTCCTCCCAGGTCCTCTAGGGCAACAAACTTGAAATACCTTGCAATTATTTATTTCAACAGGCCTTAGCCTGGGCCAAAGCCTTGCTATGCTTCCCTGTTGTTGCACTGCCTGGGGAGAAGCAAGGAGTTCGGCTTGTGGTTATGTTAATGGGCCCTTGCATGTGAGATACCTGAGTTTACCATCAGGTAGTATCTACAGGGACCATGGTGGTTCCTCTTCTCCAGTGTGACCTGCCCAGTGAGAGATCAACCTGAACTTTGACTCAGTGCTTGCTCTGGAGCCAGACTGTTTTCATGGAGCCTCAGCTATACCAACTCTTAGTTAAGGCAGAGTTGTCACTCTGTGTTCGAGCTTCCCCACCTGTAAGGCAGGGAACTAAGAACAGCTCATGAGATGGATGCTCAGACTATAGGGCACAGGGCAGGTACCCAATACAAGAAGATGGCTGTCTCTGCCATGAAAGCCACTGCTCCTCAGACATGCTGGACAGAAACTTCAAAGACTTCTGCAGTGGACAGTGACACCTTCCTACAGGTCACAAACCCCTTCCCTGGGCTGTGAGCTCCATGAGGGAAGGGGCTTTGTTCCCTAGTACTTCATGCATCTGACTCTGGGGATGCTGAATGATACCTGCTGAATACCTGCACATAGTAGAAAGAGCCTGGAACAAATGGAACAGGAGATTCGAGCTCAAGCCTTTCCTATTGCAGTGAGGAGCTGCAAGACCTTGGGAAAATGAAAGACATAGACCTTCTGATTATGTGGTCAGCAGGATGGAAGCAGTGGTTGGGTGATTTTTGCCTGCCAGGAACACCTGGAAATGTCTGGAGATATTTCTGCATGTCATATCGAGGAGATGTTACTGGTTTCTAGTGGATAGAAGCCAGAAGACCTGTGAAACATCCTACAAAGCACAGAACACCCCTAGAGCCAAGAACTGGTGACAAGTTTTCATCAAAAACCAGCAGCAGTGAGTTGAGAAACCCTATCAAAGGAACAAAATCTAAAATCATAAAGTCATATGCTAATGTTGGTTAGTTTTCATAGTCCTATGACATGTGTTGAATACAATATTAGATTTTGACATGGAATGTTCTCAAGGGCTCCAAAGACAAGCATAATGTGATTTTAAAATGTTTTTTTTCTTTAAGAAATAACAAAGACAGAATATTCAACTCCTGAAACTCCTCTGTTTTTCATCAAGGCCTTCATAGTCTGTGAATCTTTATGAAATGGTGTGGAAAAGTCACTCCTACTCAGGTCCTTAACCAAAAATGAAGGGATAAGCCCAAAAGTACATTTGCTGGATGAACAGAAGCCTCAGCTGCCATGGCCTTCAGAGCCCTGACCAGTCCCTGGACAAGACACGCCACCTGGCTCAGTGGCCTTTTGTCAGCTGAAACCATTAAACAATAAAAGCTGCGTTGCCAGAAAATTGGGTAGTGCTGATTGTAATTTTGTTCCCCATTTAAAAGCTAAGGTCAGAGAAGTTAGACCTGACCATGTCTTCATGTTCCTGCAGTGGGCCATGGTGTGTGCACCTCAGCACATCCTGAAGTGTGTGGTCACCGACCCTCAGCATCCCTGTGGGCAGCCTGGGGACACCATCCCACTAGACTCTCTTCTGTGTCCCAGGGCCGTTGAGGGTTATGACATATTTATTGCACACTGAATGAAGATCTTCTACTCGGCCTGGGGTGGTTGATGTCCTGCCCAAGTCTCCTTAGCTCTCACTCACTGCTTGGTGCTAATGAAGGCTCCTTCATCACAGTGAATATTATATAGGGACCATCTCTGCCCAAGATCTTTCTCTAGAGGGAGGGGAAGCATCTTGGTCCATGCAAGAAACCCTGAGTCGTGAAGGGGGATGAGGCCCAGGGAGTGCCCTGCAGCCAACAAGGCTGGGACTTGCAGATGGATACTCCTGCAAGTGACTAAGGGACACAGAGCTGGGCTGGTTGGCAGTTTTCCACTGGGTCCTTATGAGTCGGCTCAGAACCAAGTAGAGGATGCACTGTTTGAGTATAGTGGTCTCCTGCAGAAGTCCACAAAGCACCAGGCCTCAGAATGACCTGGAGCGCAGGTTAAAATCCAAGCCCTAGGCTTGCTCTTTCTGCTTCTGGATTACAAGGTATAGTTCAAACTTATTATAGGAAGAGGAGCAATAACATAATACCACCAATGGGGTGGAAGAAAATCCCAGAAATTGACTGTCTCACAGTTCCGGAGCCCAGAAGACAGAATCAAAGTGTTAACAAAGCTGGTCCCCTCTGAGGGAGAATCTGTCCCAGGCCTGTGTCTCAGCTGCTGGTGGCTGCCAGTGTTGTTTGTAGCTGCACTGCTCCAGGCTCTGGTGCTGACTTGACATGTTTTATGGAGTACATCTAAAAGAGGCCCCCAAAGCCTCAGATGTTTGGAAGGTGATCAAATTATGGGAGCACAGTATTTGTCAGCGGATTCATCCACAACTAAATGCACTGTTGGGAGGCAGAGCCGAGCTGGAGTTAGGTCACTGGAGTGTGACCTGGAAGGGTGTAGTCTTCTCCCCAGCCCCTCCCTCTCTCTCTGCTTCTTGGTTCCATGATTCAAGCTCCCTTTCCTTTTCCAGAGCCCTCTGCCACACTGTCCTGCCTTAGAGCCAGTAGACTATGGACAGAAACTGCTACAAACTGTGAGCCAAATAAGTGTTTTCTCTTCTAAATTGTGGGTTTCAAGTATTGTGTCTCAGCAATGGGACCATAACTAAGACAAAATTTGGTACTGGAGGCATGGGGCCATCACCGTGGCTATCCCTGATCGTGTGGTTCAGAGCCTTTTGGAAGTGATTCGTGGTGGGAGTTTGGAAAGGCTTGGAGATGTAGGTTAGAGAAGCCCTGAATGCTGTAAGCTCAACAGGACAGGGCTGCTGGAACTCAGAAGACTAGAATTATGACAAAAATGCAGACAAGAAAGGCCAAACTCTGGAAGTTTCAAATGGAAACAAGGATTCCATTGGCACTGAAGACCAGGTATGCTGTGTCCCGGCAGAAAATCTGTCTATGTTTTTCCCATGTCCTGAAATTTTGCGCCATGGGTACTGCTAGTTGCCTTCAGCCAGATTTACATCCTTGGAGCTATCCAAGTGTGAACTGAACCCAATGAACCCATGAACTAATATAAACCTCCCCTCCTTTAAGGTGTAGGTGCTTGGTACATTGTCCCAGTGAGTGCGAAGCGACTAATGTACCAGGTCTGTGGAGAATAAAGGAGCCGGGCATGGTTCACTGCCTGCCTCTGTGCCCCCACAGTGCAGGCTTTAGGAAGAAGGCCCTCAATTTAATTTTCTGGCTCCTCAAGCACCAACATAGCCAGTTCTTCAAAGGCGGGATTGCAGGAAGAAGAGGGGGATGAAAAGTTCTACTTCATTCTTGGTTTAATGTATAAACTCTTGCTTTTGTGACATCTCATAGCCATTTTTATAGCTGAGAAACTGGCAGGGAGGGCTATGGATGGGGAGAATGTGTCTCGCTTCCCAAGCAATGGAGCAGGATGAGGTCTTGAGGTGCCAAGGCCGAGCCTCCCATCTGGGCCCCTTTATATGGTAGACAGGAGGGGCACACCTGCTCTGACAGGTGGCCTAGGCTTTCAGGCCCACTAGGCAGCAGTCGAATGAGAGGTGAGGCTGCGAAGGAGGAGCAGGAACCCCACGCCAGACCCCACGTGACAGGGTCCCCACCACGTCCTGCAGTTGCAGATCCCCTTCTGCCCACTGCCCTGTCTGGAAAGAGACTTGCTCTTTTTTCCTGGATTTTGTCAACTCCTGCACACTGTGCCAGCCTCATTACACATCTCACAGAGTCCTTGGTACAGCTGGGTGAGTCTCTGCACTTCCTAGATCACCAAATATTCCACCCAAGAAGGCGAACATGGAATTGGCTGAAGCCACTATAAAGCTGGGTTTTTGCTCAACACAGCCAGACACAGCCGTTAAATGACACAGGAGGGATAGCTTGTTCTCATTTCATTTGAAAAGGAAATGGTTTGGATTCTGAAGAATCCAAACTGAAGCCTCTTCTGGCACACAGCAAAACATGAGCTGCCGCCGCCATGTGCTTGGGTTCCCCTTGGCTCAGCCTACACAGACCCCCATTTGCCAGCCAGGCATCTCTGTGGTGCTCAGCTCTGCTGGCCAGATGGCTGACCCGAGGCCAGGCCACCCAAGCCCACAGTTGCAGACCTGAAGGTCTCTGAGCGGAGCTTTCCAGGCTGTTTCTCAAAGCTGGCTGAACAGTGGGGGGATGACAAGGAGTCAGAACTACTCACAACAGCAGCCCCACTTCCCCATGCCCCACAGAAGTCCTTCTCTTCTGTGGCTTGAACAGCAGACCAAGGAGCTGTGGTCCTCTGGCAGATGAGGCCTGGGATGTGTGCCTGGGCTGACCTGGCACCCACAGGCCAGCAGAGGTGCAGCTCCATGGCATGAATGACAGACTGCTGCCTCCGTTACCTCTCCATGTCCCCTCTGTCCTGCCTGTCTTGTCCCTATCCTACCAGTGTCCACACCCTGCAAGCTCAGGGAGGGAGAATCCAAGCTTCGCTCCCCCAGTGGGTGCCTGAGTCTGCCATGCAGTCCCCCTTCTCCGTGTGCTGTCCTCATTCCTCAAATGCCTGGCCCAGGACCAGCTGGGCCCGGGACCTCCACACCCTTCTCCAGGAGCCAGCTCTGAGACCCACTGCCTGGACCACCCATCCCTGCTAAGGGCCAAAAAAGGTAAACACGGGCAATGGCATTGGGGTCAAACTGGTCCTGACCTCCATATGACCCTGCAGGGCCATCTCTGACCCATCAGCTGGTCCACAGCCTGACTTGGAGGCAGGTTAAATAGGGTCACCATGTCCACACTCTGCTCTGGTAAATCAGCCACAGGTATTTGGACCCACAGATGCCAACATCTGCTGAGGCTAAGCCTGAGTTGTCCAATTCCTCTGCTGACTAGCACCTGTGTGGCTGAGCTGATAGCCAGGGTGAACTCCTGAGAGGCACTGCAGACTCTGTGTCATCCTGTTTCCTATGAGCCCAGAGTGCAGAGGGACCTGCACACTGCAGCCCCTTTACCCAAGTATGTAATGAGGACCCAGCATTCACCCGAGAGTGCTCCTGCCCCTCTAGGCACTCCATCAACAACCTTTATGAATTTTTACAACCCCTGCGGTGTAAGAGAGCCATTTCCATGTGGGCACCAGCCCGGAAGTCCGGTGAGGCTAACGACCCTGCCTCAGGTCCCTCCAGCAGGGCAGAGCCGGTGGCCCCAAGTGCCTTCCCATGAGGGCTCCTGCTCCGGGTCTCTGTGCCGGGACATCTCCACTGTCACTGGACAACTGAGAACATCAGAGGCAGAGGCTGACAGTTCAGGCCACACGGCAGAGGCAGGGTCGGACCCAGCTCAGTCTAATTGCAAATTCAGCATTTCCACTCCCCCACAACCCTGTGTCTTGCTCTGCCTCTCTTTCCCTCTCAACTTTGGGCAGCCTCTACTGGGGACCTGAACTGTGATTCTGCTGGGGACATGGTGATGGTGGACGTGACATGGAGGACTTACTTCTCTCTGTTGAAGATGATGAATTCTTTCCGCACCGTCTCCAGACACTGCTGCAGGTGCCCATTCTGCCAAAGAACAGAGTGTGATGAAGTGACAGCACTGTCCAGGCACATGTGGCCAAAGGGCAAGGACTGACCTAAATAGGAGTCACTACTTGGGGTTGGGGATGAGCTTAAGGGCCAGGACAAATGCTTACTGTAGGGGCAGCTGCAACCCAGGGAAGGCTAGCAGGCTGGTGTTTGTCTCCGTTTTAAGCCAGTACAAAAGCCATGTTAGGATGGAAGGTGGAGAGCAGTCCTGGCTGGGTCTCCTGGTATTTGGCTGTCCACTGGGTACACGTTAGTGACCAGAGGAGAAGAAATTCAAGGCTGTCATGCAAGGCCTTGTTTGCCTTAGGACCACAGATCCACTCTGACAGGTGCTCCAAGGGCCCTGAAAGGTAGGGGTTGGGGGTGTGGACAGCACTTTGGGCAGGAAGCAGGCTCCTCCATGAGCACAGCAGCAGGGTGCTCTGGGCCAGTTCTGCAGTGGGCACAGTTGGCCAGGGCCTTGGATCCATGAGACCTCTAGGGGCTGGAAAGATGTTTTAATTTCTTTTAAAGTAAGAAGGAGAAAAGGAACTTTCAGCATGGAAGATTATATTCATCTCATGCATAAATGAAAACATTTTTATTTTTTACAGAGGAGGGCACTATAGTGGATTGAATGTTGTCTCCCAAAATGTGTCCAAGTGCTAAGCCCTGGTATCTGTGAATGTAACCTTATGTGAAATAGGTCTTTGCAGGGGTAACTATAGCCATAGTAGATGACTGGTGACATATAGCCAGTGACTGGTGTCCCGACATGAAGACCATATGAAGACACAGAGACAGGCCAGGTGGAGATGGAGGCAGATGGTGGCAATGGTTCGGCCCCTTGAGGGACATCAAGGGTCTCCAGTAATCACCAGAAACTGGAAGAACACAGGGCACAGTCCCACCACATTTGGAGAACACAGGGCCTGGCTGGTATCTCCACTGAGGACTTCCTCCCTTCAGGATCTGGGGAGGGCAAATGCTGGTTGTTTCAAGCCACTAATCTGTGATCCTTGGCTATTCGCCTGGGACACTGAGTCAGCGGTCCTTAAGGTAAAAGTGCCAGGGCTCCTGAAGGTCACAGCATGAACCTGGCGCCTCTGCAGTATAAAGTCTTTCTAATGGCTGTCCTAGGTCTACTAGTGTTGCCCAGCAACGATTCTCTTACAGTTGCAGGAACCCATCCCCAAGCTGAAGCAGAGGGATGACCTCAGTACGAAGGGCGAAGTGAAAGGCCCCTTTGTCCAAAGAGGAGGATTGGCCAGTATTTTGTTCCCCACCCTCTTGCCAACTGTCCCTGAGAGGAACTCACCAGGGGACATGTGTCCTTCGTGCCATCTTTGGACCTGTGCTTTGCCAACCTCTTCTTCTTTTTGTGAAGTGGCTTGGATTCTAGAATCATTTCCTCCAGTTCAAACGTGGGGTCACAGTTCAGCCTCCCTTTCTGAAGGGAAGAGGGAAAGAAGACATGGTCCACCAGTATATCACCAGCCACGGAGTTTTTTCTTCATTCTTTGACTCAGTAACTGAGTCATTCATCAGATAACGATGCACCACCACCGTGGGAAACACTGGTTATATTTTCTTTCCGTGATAAAATCAACACATTCCTGCATCTATCCTTGACTTATAGCCATTGTCCCCCCCCCAGCAGCCCCACCCTGTCACCATTCCTTAGTTTCACTCCTGATTTTTACATGAGCTTGAGTTCCATTTTCCAATTTGATTTTTAGCTAGTTATTTTGTCACATATGCATTCTAAGGTCATTATTCTCTTTTTTAATAATTTAACTTTAAAACATCATTTCTGGTCAATATGTGCCCAGTTTTCTGTCCTGGTTATTTGTTTCCCCACAGCTGGAGCCAGCTGTCCCTCAGGCCCAGAGCTCCCCCTATCCTGACTTCTGGACCCCAGGGTCCCTGGAGCCGTTTTGGGTCCTGAAGCCCACTCTTGGTGATTATCCTAGGATGCTGATCCCCTTGGCAATGCAGTCTGGTGGTTACAGCAGCCTTGGAGTCATGGGGGGAGAACTGGTGCTGCTGCCTTCACTTTGGCAGGTCCATGGCTCCCTCAGACTCCGTTCATCACCTGCAGACTGGAGAGCAGGCCCTGTCCCACAGGGTGGGTCACATCTTCCCTACCAAGAACTTTGGGTGGCCAGACAGGAAGCAGATGCTCCTGAACTAGCTGTCCTTGAGCCTGTAGGGGATGGAGCCTCCTATAGCTTGGCTATGAGTGAGAGTGGATACAGACTTGGGATTGGGCATTCTGGCTGTGCCCCGAACCCTCACCCTTCTGGCAACCCTGGGAAGACCTGAGTTGGCTCCTGCCTGACCTTTGGGCCTGGAGTTGGAGCCCAACTGAACATCAGTTGATGTTCTCCCTGCTGCTTTACAGCCATTGAACCTCCTGCAGGACTCCCAGGATAGAGCCCAGCTGATGGGCCAGAGCTAAGCTGCTGCAACCTAGCTGGCCTGGGCTATGCAGTGGTTATTGTTCCTTCAGTTCCATGGAGTAATATCCTATATCCTTGCCCTGCTTCCTTGGTCCTAGAGGGACCTGCTGTGAATCCTCACTGGTTCTCCTGGAGCCAAGTGTTCTCCTGTCCTGTCCATGGAAGGCACAGGGTTTCCTCCATTACTACCAGCTTCCGAAACAAGGCTAAGACCTTCCTCCCCTTATTACATACTACTGTCCTTTGATGCTTGCCCTTTTCCAACAAGCAGCTCCAACTCCAGGCCCAAGTCTCTCCTGGTTATTTTATCTGCCTGACATCCATCCATCCATCCATCCATTCATCTATCCATCCATCCATCCATCCATCCACCCACCCACCCATCCATCACCCATCCATCCATCCATCTATCAATCCATCCATCCCTGTCAATGGAGGCCCTGCATTTTGTCTGCTTGAATTCAAATTCTACTGGTTTCTTACTAGGTAATCTTGGGCAATCTACTTAATTTCAGCCAGAATACTAGCAGAATCCCCTCTCAGGACACGTGTGATGCTCCTAGAACATGCCTAGCATGAGCACAGGCATAGCCCCGCTGGCTGTTACTGTCCACTCCAGGAGCCTGTGACAAGCACACACTGAATTCCCTGGTGGCTTTAGAACCACCGTGCTTTGGGGTCCCTCTAGACAGAGTAAGCCACCCTTAAGCTTTCCAGGTGATGGCACCTGTGCTGTACCCAAGTAGCATCATTCATAACACAGCCCAACCACCTGTGTACAGGCAGTGAGAGGCTCAGATGTGCTGCAGGGAAGGTGGGTAACTGGTCACACTTGGGGCATCTTTCATCCAGAAGGTCTTTTGAGCCCTTCACCTGAGCCTCAAGGGAGGGGTAGAAGACCACCAGATATTGGGAGTGGGAGGTATCCAGAGGAAGACTCTGGGCCCAGGGATAGCCAAGCAACAGCGGGGAGGGCAGCAGGCAGCTCACATGGCCGAGGCCAGGCCTCTGTGTACAAGAAGGGGTGGTGTACAAGTGTGTGTGTGTCTGCGTGGGGGTGAGTGTGTACATCTGGAGGGGCTGGGGAGCAGAGGGAGGTACTCATCCACAGTAGGCTCATCCACTGACAATGTCACATTTGGTCCCAGGGGTCCCTGGCACACAGCCTGAGGGATCTTGGACTGGGCAGAGGAAGCAGGAGTTAGGATGTGCACATGTGCATGGCCACATCAAGAGCTGGGACTGTGGGCCTGCAGGTAGGAGGCCACAGAAGTGCCAGAGTGTCCAGAGAGAGCATCCTGAAGAAAGCAGCCCAGGGACAGAGGGTCCCTTCCAGATGGTCCTAGAATTAAGACAGTAGTAGGTGTGGTGGCACATGACTGTCATCCCAGCACTCTGGGAGGCTGAGGTAGGAGGATTACAGGAGGCTGAGTTGTCCAAGTCCAGCCCGGGCAACTCAGCAACTTATCACTTATCAAGATTCTGTCTCAAAATAAAAAAGTAAAATGGGTCAAGGATGCAGCTCAGTGTGACGGTCTCAGGTTCAATCCCCAGTGAGCAAAACACAAAACAAAACAAAAGAACAGCAGCCCCACAGTGTGTCTTCTGGGGAGCAAACCCACACCACTGGGATGGCGCAGGCACCCAGAGCTCCACGCATGCTGGGAGCCATATGCCCTGAGCCCCAGGGGACAGCTGGGGAGGTCTGGGCACATCTGTGGTTGTCACAATGCTAGGGGCCTGCTGTGACCTCATGGGTGGAGGCAGGCAGCTGCTGAGTACCCTATGGAGGACTCCACCCTGAACTTGGATGGCGTCACAGCTGGGCTGCTGGCTCTGATGTGTGGCTCCTGCAGGCTATGCTGTGACATTCCTGCCCCTGGGAGTGTCCAGCACAGCAGGAGCAGTTCTGGGCTGGTGCTGCAGGTATGGATGGCAACAACAGTGTCTATGCTTTGACTTGGTGCTGACCAGTCAGTGAGACTAGAAAGTGGGCTAGGAGGAAACTGTCCTGCTGACTAGGTGGGTCATGGCTAGTGCTTCTCCCAGGGGATGCCTGGCCACTCCTGGATACACACAGATGCACACGGTCCCATTCTCAGATGTAGCCACACATTCACATACACCTCATACATCTAGATGCACACAGACACATTCACACGTACACACTCACACATCTAGACATGCAGAGACGCACAGACATGCATTCTCATCTAGATGCACACAGACGCAGGCAGACACACACAGATACATTCACAGACTCACACACACATTCACATAGACACACATCCTTGTACATCTGGATGCACACAGACATACAGACACAAATCCACATTACAAACATACATCATTCACATAGACACACACTCCCACACAGAAAGACAACAGACGCACATTGAGACACCCTCACACTCTCACACATTTAGATATACATAAACTCACAGTCACACAGAAACACATTCATATAGACACACACAGACACACAGTTCAAAGCTGGCCCTGCCCACCACCCATCCAGGCCCCTGAAGTGCCCTGTGCCAGCGTGGCCCACACAGGCTCAGGGGCTTCAGAGTGGGGAGCCACCTGTACACCTCAGGCCTTAGGGAGGGCACAGGGTCCAGGAAGCTTCCTACAGTGAGGCTGCTGAAGGACACCAGGTGGGTGTTGTGAACAGGACACCTGCTTGGGGACACAGTGCAGGCAGCCAGGCTGTGCAGGAGGGGCTCTGTCTGGAACCTGGGCCAGGCTTTGGTGGACACTGTGATCAGTGTAAGAAGGAGACCATAAGCTTGGCCTCTAGGAGCAAATGATTTAGGTAATTATTATTATTATTATAATTATTTTGTACTTCTGGGGACCCAAAAGGAATTGTGATTTTCTTCTACCCAAAGGAGCAACAGAAGTCCTTAAATCATCTGCCAACAATCAGCCCCTGGAACAGCGGAGCCTTCCAGGAAGCAGCCTTGGGGCCCAGCCAGACTCTTCTTTTGTGCCCTAGTTTCCACTTCTGCAGACAATGAGAATGGGAAGAGGTGGCAGCTGAGGCCACCTGGGGCTCTTCTCCTGCTCATATCACCCCTACCGGGCAGGGCAGGCAGGGTGGCCACCGTGCACAGTTATGATAAGCCAGCGAGGTCTGGGTGGGCCCGGTGCACCTCCAGGGCCGCAGAGCTGGGGTGGCCGAGCGGTGATGCAGCCCAGGAGTTCTGACCCATTCGTCACTGCCCCCAGGGTGCTCTGTGCGAATGCTCCAGGAAGACAGCCACTGTGCAGCACAGAGGGGCCCGGGCAGGTTTTCCCGCAGCTCCACACTTCCTGGTCTCCCAGAGCCTCCTGCAGCCAGGGTCCTCCCTGGGACTAAGCCCACAGCCTTTTCTGTGCCCACCCCCGCTCCCAGCCCGGGGAGCCTCCTCTCCCGTCCTCACACCGATGCTTTCCTCCTCTTTGTTCTGCGCCAGCCATCAAACATCCTCGCTGCTCCCTGAAACCCAGGCTCTCTGCTGCCCCGAGCGCATCGCCCTGGTGTCCTGCGCAGGCTTGGGTGCCCGCCTGGTGTAGGTCTCTGTCAGGTCTGCCTAAAGGAGCCTGTGCCTCTACTCATTCCTCACCTCTCCCTCTCCGAGCTCACTTGCACGTGCTAACCTCTAAGGCACAGTCTGATGCTGTGCTTTGCATGCTCCCTGGCTGGCCAGCTCAGAGCCTGTCTTCCTCAACTTGGCAGTCAGGACAGCAGACTGGCCTGCTGCACCAGCACCTGAACCTGTGCATATGGGGCCTTGTTCCATGAAAGCAAGGAGGCGCAGCACCCAAAGAATCCCTACAGGATGCAGACCTTGAAAATCAGAGATAAGTCACCCTGGCTCTCAGGGAAATGTGAACCCCTGGTGCTCCAGTGGCCCTGGCCAGCAGACAGCTCCCTGGCCAGCTGCAGGACCCAGGCTCAGCACCCAGGCTGCTGAAGGGTGGCACGCCACCCTTAGGACCCCACTCACATTGGGCACAAAGCCAGGCATCAGTGCCTTCTCGAACACAGCGTCCCAGTTCATGTCAGCTAAGTAGGGTGCGTTCTGAACATCACTGAGGCTGGACAGGCGGCTCTCGGGGTCCTTGGTCAGGAGCTGCAGGCAGAAGGCAAATGGGACACTGGAACTGCTCATGGTTGTCTCACTGGAGACACCAGAGTGTCCCAGCATCCATGCCTGTTGGTGGTCCTGTCTGGGTCATCGGCAGCGCCACTTGCACACATCACTTTATAGCCAGAGGACAAGCTGCATCTTCAAGGTCTTCAGACAGGGCACTCTTGGGGCAGGGCCTAGATTTCCAGCCTCCAGGTCCCATTTGGGGACTGAGACCTATGACAGTCCACCCTTCCCTGATACCTGCAGAAGCTTCAGTTAGGAAGAAAAAGAACCAACTGCCTTGTCTCAGCATTTCCAACTTGGTCATGTGAGGTACAACAGTGTCAGCAAGTTTCCCTGGACAGCTATGAGGGGACCTCTATGACCTTTTGGAGTGGATTTATCCATATCCAAGGGGCCTCTTTCATCTTCAAACTGAGTTTCTGCTCACAAGGGTGATGCAGAGTGAAGATGCACCAGACCTTGTTTACATCTGAGGGGCTCTCAGGCTTTCAAAATACGCCAGCTTGCCGGGTGCAAGGGTCCTGCTGGGGGCCGGAAATGCGGGAGCAGGGCTTTATCCCCGGGACAGTCACCTCAGCCACTGGCTTCCAGTGTGCTGCTGAAAGCTCTGGGCTCATGTCTCCATGTGAAGTGGGAAGCTAGCACTTGCTAAGGAGCATTGCGTCACCCACTGGGACCCAGATGTTGAAGCCCCTGCGGGAATGGCTTCACTTCCCCTGTCACCTCTCATTGTAGAAATGTCCCAGCTACACTCACTAAGCAGGCTGGAGTAGCATCACCTGAGGGACACCTTGCAGGGATGCACTTGTGGCCCACCACGGCCTCTGTTTAGGGGCTGTCCCAAAGGCACCAATGTAGACTGCTACTTCTCTGTCATCTGGGGGCCACCACAGATAGTTGTGCTGAAAGCTCTGTAGGACTCCGTGGGTGGGCTGCAAGGGGCAGTGGGGACTTCCAGATGCTTCAACCACCTGTCAGGGTTATGGCCCACTGCCTTGCTAGGACCACATGGTGTATCTCCCTCAGGATAACTGGACTAATTAGTAACTCACAACACCTAGCTATATTGGGACAGAAAACTGGCCCTGGGGGAGCAGGACTTGGGTTTTAGCCCTGCCTCTGCCCCTGAGCAGCCCTGTGGCCTGGTGAAGGCGTTTCCCTTTCCTAAGCCTTGGCTTCCTTGTCTCTTCTATGAAGATAATGACAGCACCCGCTTACAGTGCTAGTGGGGACAACTGGAGAGGAGCCTCCACCCACACCACAGCTGTTACCATTGTCCTTGCACAAGTGGCTGTGCCAACCATGCCCAAGACTGGGTCTATGCATTTGCAGAGAACCTAGAGGGGCACTCAAACCTCCTGCCTTTGCCAAACTGGGGCTGACACCTGAGCCGGGGAAAGTGCATCACACAGAGAGAGGGGTCAAGCCCGGGGTCGGACTCGGGCTAGAGGGGCTGGAAGTGTGCATTTGCACAGGTGACAGGGGACACTGCTGGGCCAGGGAACCACACTGGCAAACTGCATTTTATTCCACCAGCAACAGCTCCTGCCAGAAGGATGGAGGCTCCCAGTTTTCTGAAGCTCAAGGGGTAAAGCTCAAGCCACAGTCATGAAGTACTGCTACTTACTAGGAACTGGTGGTTGAGGGAAGAGCACCTGGGACTCAGTGTCACAGGGTCTGTGTTCCTTTTGATCTGCCTGCATCCTGTGGCTGTGGAGCCCAGCCTGCATGTCTCCACTCTCCCCAAGTCCCACTCCCGCATTCCCTGTGTGCTTGTGTCTACACGAGATGACTCCGCAGGCTGGGGCTGCCCCTTACCTTCTTCAGCAGGGCCACCATGCCCGTGCACCACGTGGAGGAATAGTGAACACGTTCCACCTTGAACATGTTGAGGATCTCATCTATGGGCGTGGAGGAGTGGATTTCATAGGGCCTCTGCAACCAAGGGACAGCCAGAGTCAGACCAGGGGTGTAATGACCAGGGATGGTCTAGTCTCCCCTTCAGGTCATGGCAGGTGGCCCTCTTTCACGGCAATCAGGTAGCCTGGAGCTGTGTGCCCATAGGAGCCAGCCAAGGGGCCGTGCAAGGCCCAGCAGGAGGGTGGTGCTGTCAGAGCCACAGAAGGTCAGGTGGCTCTCTGAAGTCATCTATCCCATCACTGGCAGAGGCGGAGTTCACACCGGCATTCTGGCCTGGGTCCCTGTTCTGGTCACAGGCTGAGGTGTTGATTCTGTCCACCCACTGGGTACCCAGGGACAGTTACAGGTACTGGCCTCACCATCTGGTGGACCTTGGGAGCCACGCTTCCCTGTCCTGACTGGACTGGTCTGAGAGAGGGCAGAACTGACAGGTATGGATGACATAAAGGGACGTAGGAAGAAGACAGGCATGTGCAAGCTAAGGAGAAGCACCTGAATAGCGCTTTCCTCACAGCCTCAGGAAGAACCAACCCTGCTCACAGCCTCCGGTGCTGCATGAGGATGTCTCCCGCTAGAGACCCAGACTCTGCGACCCTGTTATGGAGGCACAGAAAATGAATACAACCACCTTCATGTCCACATGCAGAGCTCTGACCCCAGGGTCTGGCCCTCTGTTCCTGAGATGTGCTGCTGCCCTCTGTGGTCAGGGTCCAAGGGGGCCGGATAGACAGTCCCTGCCACCCTGGGCTGGCTGTCTCGGGGGCAGAGGGAGACAGGCAGCAGAGCTATTGGGCGTGGATGGGGTGCTGGGAAGGAAGCTATGGGGTGCCAGGATCTTGGGAGGCCCATAATCTCCGTGAGGTGGCCAGAGCTTGGCATTCCCACCTAGGTGCAGTGAGGGTGCTGCTAGAGGGGATTCTGGACTGTCATGGATTCTGTCCTCCCATCTTTTTCCGTTCAGTGTATTATTCCCACTCTCTGCTAACTGTCTGGGGATGCTGGGAGAAAGTCTCATCTCATTCTCATTGAAAAGGCAGGAAACTGAGGCTCAGAGGTGGAAAGAGACTTTCTCAGTGTCGCAGAGAGATACCAAGTGTTTGACCAAGCTCTTTCGGCAATGTTCCCAGAGAGCTGCAAATCCAAATGACCAGGGGCAGAGCCGGCGTGAACAAAGGCAGAGACTTGCCCCACCACGCACACTCATCTCTGTCTCTTGCTCGGCCACTTCCAGGCCCTCACTGGTTCTTCACTGCCGTCAGACCTCCAAGTGAGCCACCCCTCCCTAAACTCTGCAGTTCTCTCCGCTCCTCCCGGGACTGAGAGAACCACCACCACCGACAGTTGTGAGAACTGGAATACACAAGGCCAATGTAGCAAATACTTTTGGGGATCAGCCCAAGCCCGAACACTCCCAAATCTTTAGGTTCCATCATAGCCCTGGCCTGTGTGCGTGGTTCGAGGGAGTCCTCTTTCAGGAATAAATGGTGAATATTAAGATTAATATCCTATTGCTGGTGATGAAGAATTCTACTGATGCCAGCTAGTGCTGTCACCGGCCTTGGGATAGGTTGGCTCAGAGAGGCTAGGGGTTTACAAAACAAAGTAATTGCATGCGCTCAGGTAAAAGCAATTTTAGCAGCAGGACACTACATATATACTCGTTATGGAGTGCAGGTGCCTCTATTCCAGGAAACTCAGTTTACAAAAAGTACCAGTTTACCAAGGAACAGAATGAATACAGAGTAAAAGAACTGCTTGTTAGACTTGTTATTTCAACTACTAGGGCCAAGCTGGCTTTGGAGAACGTCTAATCCAATGTCCTACAGGCCAGGACAAGGAGGCTGCTGTTTACAAATTGCTTGCTGCAGTGAGGTACCTGGGAGAGCCAGGGTCTGAGCCTGTGACATTCCTCTAAGGTTCTGGCTCTGTTACAAGGAGGCAGCTTTCAGTTGGGCAAGAGGAAACTTACAGGTCATTAGAGCTGTCCAAAATGAAACAGATTTTTTCTGGAGGTAAGATGCTGTCTGGATCCCAAGGGTAATTAACGAACCTTTCTTACATCTTCCACAGAGACTGTGGGGATGCTGAGGCTGGCATGACTGAGGAGGTGTAAGAGGGAAGGGTAACTTCTACATGCACACAGTTCATGGGGAAGGAGGAGTGTTTCTCAGTGTGGCTTCTGGACTAAATCCCATATGAAATATTGAGAGTGAGCTACTGGTACAGACATAGTGCCCTTTGGATCAAAGATTCAACCAAGCAGCACTTGGGAGAAAGGTTTGTGCCAGTTCAAAACAGGTGTCCTTTGTTCCATACTTTGTCCCCAGGCCAGAGGCCCCTGGTCGACCATTTGTTTTTCCCTGTTCCACTCAAAGTGGCACTGGATCTCTGAGCAGAAAATGCAGAAATATTAAGAAATGAAGGAGTTTATTTTTGGGGCATCAAGATCTACTCCATCTTTGAGGCTTTTTGCAGGCCCTCATCTTTGACTGACCTCTGAGGAACAACCACTGCAGTCTTTTCTGCTGGCAGCAGCCAGTTACGCTTAGGGCAGCAGCTGGCCAAGGCCACAGTGTGATGGATTTAAGATTATCAACGTCTGGTGGACACCTGTGTGCACTACTCCTGCAGTACCACTGACCCTCATATTCCTCCTCCCTGCTAGGTGTCAGATAAATCAGAGGAGCCAACAAGAAACAACCATTCATCCAGCCCCCGAGAAAGTGTTTATCTTTTCTTTACACTCTAAAAACCACTATATACAATAATTACGTTTCGAGGAATTCAGAGATGACTTGGATGAAGAATTGAGATCACGAACAGGGAGGAGTTGCCTAACCTAGAGAATGATAAATAACATTAGCCCTCTCAGAGGGCTTATGGTTTATACACTGCTGTCATCATTCGTTCATGGAGCAACCATTCATTCAGTCTCCGTTATCACCGTGCACTGGTGACTAATACCCTGCCACATCCTGGGGAAGGATTGCCTTCTGCTGGCATGAATATGCATGTATGAGAACGACTTCCAAACAATGTTAAAGTTGCAGCCTGTGGACTCTGGAGCTGTAAGAGGACTAAGACATAGACCATGTCCCCCCAGTCCTGTGCATGCAAACCCTCCAGCCTGCTTCCAGAGTGGCTGGAAAGGGTGTTATCATCACTGCTGCACCGATGAGGAAGGGGTCCTGAGGGTATGGCGACATCATTTTCAAAAGATACTTGTGTAATGAAAACATTCTTCAGTATTAGTTTTAGTCATAAAACTTTCTGCTCAAATAAAAGTATGAGTTATGAGTTGTTAAGCTGCTGCTTTAGTCATTTTCAGCTATGATACATAAATGAACTAAAAAACGGCCCATGAGCATCTCAGGTCATTTATATAGGGCACTGAGTAATGTGTTCTGGGGAAGATATGACCCAAACAAAAAAATAATGACAATAGCAACCCCACACAGAAAAGAAACGAGAGAGAGAAAGGAAAAAGAAGCACCCTCTTCTAATCTTCACTATTACAGGGCTTCCAGTCAAGCCAGGAACCCAGGCTTGGAAGCACAGTGTTGTGGATTTAAAGGGGAGAAGGCTTGTAATCATGAGGCCAAGGTGCTTTGGGGTTTGGGCTGGCGCTTATCACCTGCAGACCTCATGTGACCCTCTCGGCACCCCTTTCCCAGCAGTAGAATGAGGGGCTGGAGCAGAGCTCATGGCAGGGGTGGGGGTGGGGTAGAGTGGGTAGGTGTCCTATTGCCCAGGGCCTGTGGCAGTGGCGCAGAAGCCAGAAGCTGGTCCAGGTCTTACCTGGCCCTCCCACCAGCCCGCTATGCTGCACGCCCACCTCCTCCGGTCCTTCACGTCCCAGTATCTCACCCAGCCCCGAAGCAGCTCGTAGGCCGTGACGCCCAGGGACCACCAGTCGACAGGGTACGAGTACCCAGGGCCTCCATCCACATATACCTGGAAGACTTCTGGAGCTGCCGGAGACAAGACAAAGAGAACATCATTGCAAATCATGGTTACAGCCACCACCCCTGCAGAGGGACGGGGGCCAGGCACCCAGAGGTGGAGGACGGCGTAGCCAGTGCTGCCTCTGCAGAGCCTGCAGCTATACTTTTTGCACCATTTTTTAAATCTGTCCCTTCTTATCCAGCCTGACTCTAAAGGTCATGAGCTTCCCTTTCCTTAAGCCTCTGGGGAGCAAATATGTACCAATTTTCCAGCACATGCAGGACCTGGAGCTGTGTTATTTAGGATTCTACCTGGATGCCACCACTAAGCCCAAAGCTAAGCTCGAACTCACAGGGTCATCCTTTCCTGCATGAGCCGTGACCTGTCCCTCTTCTTTCTGTACCCAGGGTTCTGGGAGAGGGGCCACATGGTGTTGGACTGGTTCAACTGGTCCAGTTCCTCAGGCCTGGACAGTGTCCAGTCTGCCCTCAATCTCCAACAACACCCACGGTGCAGGAATGGGTGAGCATGCCTTGGTGATTCCTAGAAGTCCTCTGCATGCCAAGCAGCTCAGAGTCCACTTGGAATTCAAGGAAGGTGATTTATCCTGCTTCAACTGTCATGAGCAATCAAATAACAAATGCCTACAGTTATAGGGAAGGTGACATTTTCTCCTCCACCATGTAGTTGGGAGCTCATGATACAACATGAAAAGCATTCATGTCATAATCCCTATGTCACCAAAATTACCACTCTGGTGGGACAGAGCCATAGCACTTAGACTTCAGGGCATCACCCAGATTTAGAGCCAAAAGGACAGTCACAGATGCATTCCTGGTAACGTGCATGCACATGTGGAGGGATGAACACTACCAATCATGATGGCCAGGGGCTGTGCTGAGGATTTACGCTGGTCACCTCGTAAATCCTCACAACCACACAATGAGATAGGGGAGGTGACGGGGGAAGATGGCGACCGGGTGAGCAGCAAGGGAGCGAACCTCCTTAATAAACACCACCAGCTCGAGACAGACTTGGTAAGCGTGAATGCCGGAACCTCGGCTGGGAAGTTTAAACTGGGCATATTTCTCTGAGATGCCGGGGGAGATGTGGTAGGGCGGACCAGGCTGCCGGGGCGAGACGTGGGAAAGTCCCAGACTCTGGGAGCCGGGGACGATCCCCGCGGGGAAGAAGCGGGGATCGGTCCAGGCGCAGTGGGAGCGCG